>PVKV010001910.1:0-57148 GCA_004027835.1 Alouatta palliata
GCATGTAATAATAGAGGGGTTGTCTCTACTGGGCATCAGTGACCATGATGTCATTAACATGTAAAAACAGAGTGGTTGTCTGTACTGATCAGCAACTGTGATGTAACTGGCATGTAATAATAGAGTGGTTGTCTGTACTGGCCGTCAGTACTGTGATGTCATTAGTCTGTAATAATAGACGGGTTGTCTGTACTGATCAGCAACTGTGATGTCATTGGCATGTAATAATAGGGTAGTTGTCTGTACTGGTCACCAGCGACTGTGACATCAGCATGTAATAATAGAGGGGTTGTCTGTACTGGGCATCAGCAGCTGTGAGGTCATTAGCACATAGTAATAGAGCGGTTGTCTGTACTGGACGCCAGCGACTGTGATGTCATTAGCATGTAGTAATAGAGGGGTTGTCTGCACTGGGCATCAGCAGCTGTGAGGTCATTAGCATGTAATAATAGAGTGGTGTGTCTCAGGTGTTGCATATACTTTGCATATAAAATTTTGCATAACATTATAGTTATGCAAAATGTGAGTTATTCAAAAGCAGAGTATTTAAAAAATTATGGTCATCTAGTATATCCTAAATCATTTGGTAATACATTTTATATCAAACATCTACATGTCTTAGATTAAAGAGATTCCTGAACCAATGCTTAGTCTATATACAACTGTTTGTATATTTTGTTCAAATGATTTTTTAAAAAATAGAATTTTCTTTGGTCATGATATATAGGTGTTATTCATGAAGCATAAAGAAAATGAAGCTGTTTTTATTTATATTCCCCTCCTTTTTTCAGGTTACAACACCTTAACGTTTTATTCTACTTTTAAAAGACCATGCCCACTTAAAGAAAACTAGACATGTTTCCTTCTTTCTCGGTACTTTAATCTTCAAGCAGGAGGAACAAGTTAATAAACTGTTTCAAGCAATGCCTGATGCATAGCATTACCCTGTGAGTATTTGTCCAAATAAAATAAAACACAATGTAAAATCAGGAAAAGTAAAGTATTGCCTGATGTAGTAAAGTCATGAGTTGGTTTTGGGCCCTCTGATCCTGGAAAATGTTAAAAGTATTACATGAATGAGTTTCTCATTAATTTTGTTAATGCTCTTTTGACTAATAAGACTTTTTCTATGGTTACATATTTTCATCTGTTTCATTTTGATTTTTTCCTTCAGTTTCACATTTTTAAAAGCCATTATATCCCACCCACTGGTAACATACACACGTACAGACACAGACACAGATCCATTTCCAATGAATATTTACTGCTCTATCATGTTAGGTCTTAATTTTACTGTTTAATTTTTCTGTTTTTGTCTGTGATGACACAGGCCAGTATTTCTTTATCCCATTACCTGACAAACTCTTTCAGCAACAATGTTTGCATATCTTCTTCCTACCTTTAAATTGAAATGCCATGCACATGCAACACAGATTGTTCTTTCTAGGATTTTGGATCTATTTTCACCAATCTGTTTATTTGTGGTCAAGTTCTCTATTAATTTTAGTTATTTTTGCTTTGAAATCTATCTTAATATTCCATTTGATCTTTATAAAATTTGAAACCTTCTGAACTGTTTTTTTCCCACTATTATTTTCATTGAAATACATTCACTGAAATACTCATTATTGTGGTAGTATTTTAGACTTGCGATATATTTTTATTTCTAAGAGCTTAGAAAGCAAGTGTATATGAAAAGCTCTAGCCTAATGATTTTAACATGGACAGTTCCTTTTGCAGTATCATCTGAATTAGCTTGGAGTGGGAATTATTGGGTACATGGCTGTACATCACTCAGCCTTAGGGATGTTTTTTCCAAGATACTTACCCACCATTGGCATGAAGATTTCAAGAGCTTTCTCATTCCCAGATTGCTTGCCAGGTTTCCCCGGGATGCACTGGAGCTCACGTGTAAAGCAAGGGTAGTGTGCTCATCCTTGGAGGAATATGATCATCTGTGATAAGGAGATAGTACGAGAGCGATGTTTCATTTCATAGAAATATCAATGCAGACAGGTCCCCAGGCTTGTAGATGTCATGCTCCAGAATACACCGTGTAAATTAAGATCTGGACTTTGCAGTTTGCTCTACCTGTCACCCCGCTGGCCTCCGCCACCCTACTGCTGCTGCTTTGGTAGCCTGTGAAAAATGCAGCCACCCGAATGCTAGTTAGGACCTCCCAGATGGCCAGGCTGAGCGCACACGTTCCACATGTTCAAGACTAGAATTAATTGTGAATGTAATGAGTAGGAACAGATGCCTCAAGCAACCTTGAGAAGACAGATTTACTCACTCAGCATACAGGGAATAACAGATGAAAGGAAGACCCAGCTCTGGGTGGGAGGTAAAGGGGGGGTCTCACAAAATATTGCTTCGCACTGATTAGCTTCAGCAGTTTGCCTGTGACAGTGTGAGTAAGCGTATTCCACCTGAGGACCTTCTGCAAATTCTGTTATCTTCCCCAAACACCTAGCCCACCAGCAAGTGTAGGCGAGTACAGGCTGCAGACACTGGTTTCTGCACACACGCTGATCTGCAGGGACCTGGGGGCAGCAAGCCTGCGTGCATTCTTCAGCTGATTCCTGCAGCACCCTCGATGCTCTAATTCCACCCAGGTTTTGGCATAGCATACTAATCTTTGAACCTAAATTATCCACTCTTCCCACAAATGGAACGTTTGCCGCTACCTGCTAGTATTCTGATTAAGAAGAGTATGAATAGGTTTCACAATTTTCAGAAATTCTTCTATTGAACATGATGGGAATCCAAAGAATATTTGCAGCTCTGTTTTACTTGCCCTTGCCTCCTCTGCCCAGAGGAAAAGGCGACCGCACAGCGCCGGCTCTCCTCTCCCTGTGCTTGCCCCAAACCCAGCAAGCACGGCACTTAGAGAACCTCAGTGCAGCATCTGTCTCTGTTACTAACAGAGATGTCTTAACATGTTCAAACTTTACCACTTAACTATAGCAATTCAAAAGGTACAAAGATATAAGAATAATACTTATTTTTATCACTTTTCTGTTTTTGCGTGAAGAGTTACTATATTTCCTTATCATGTAGTTCCCAAACTTCTGCAAATGGAGCAATAAATCTGAAATATTTATTTCAAAATAATTAACTTGTCTCATATTGAAGGATAAGATATGCTTTAAAAGATTTCCTTCCTTTCCTTTCTTCTTTCTTCCTCCTCTTCTTTATTTCTTCCTCCCTTCCTTCTGTCCCTTCTTTTCCTCCTGTCTTTCCTTTCTTCCTCCCACTTTTCCTTCCTGTCTTTATTCATCCTTTCTACTAGAATACATAGTAACTGAAAAGGTCAAGTAACTTTTCAGACATAATATTTTCCCACCTGAAGCCCACATAATACTGAGAAACCCCAGTCAATAACCTAGTTCACAATGTACAGGATATTATCATTCTCTCTACTTGGAAATGCTAAAAGGAATACATATACTAGCTGAATAAATACTCAAGCCCTTTGAAAAATGACACAGGAAATGGTCATAAAAGTCTTGTCAAATGCAGGATGGGGTTATACATTTTAGATGCTCCCACTTCCTGCATCCTCACTTCCCATTGTGATCCAATCTGAAAATAATGCTAAACTATAAAATAAGAGGAGAAAAGCTGTGATATTGTGATTTATAATAGGAAACATATATTTTGATCTTCATCCTCAATTCCAGGCACAGAACTCTAAAAACCCCTGTTATTTCTTGAATGATAAGGGTGCTAGGTGTATCTTTGTTCTTGTATTTGGTCTTTGACCCAGGTTCAGGACATGGAGTTCCTAATCCCTTGAAATTTCCTGGATGATAGGAGTGTCTTTTGTTCTGATGAGATGTCCCTTATTGCTCCTAAATGGGGCTGGTCACCAGAAAGAACAAGCCACTATCAGAAAGATGGAACTTTCAGTCTTACGACTCCATCCTCTGGAAAGGCAAGAGGAACTGGAGTCTGAGCTAATGATCAATCATGCCTACATGATCAAGTCTCCATTAAGATCTCTTAACTCGGATTCAGAGAGCTTCTGGGTGGGCAAACATATCCGCATGTGAGAGGGTTGCATCCCCCATTCCACAGGAACAGAAGGTCCTGTGTTTGAGGACCCTTCCAGACTTCATACATCTATCTCCTCATCTGGCTGTTCATATGTATCCTTTGCAGATAGCTAGTAAATGTACGTAAGTTATTTTCCTGAGTTCTGTGAGCTGCTCTAGCAAATTAATTGAACAGACTAGCTAGTTGGTTGGTCAGAAATTCTGGAGGTCCAGACTTGTGATTGGCAGCTGAAGTTGGGGGCAGTCCTGAGAGACTGAGCCCTTAGCTCATGGGATCTGTCTCTTACTCCAGGTAGACAGTGTCCAGCCTGCCCTGAAGTATAGGACGTCTAATTGGTATTTGGTGAAGACACATCTGCAATGCATTGTTCAAAATACACTGCACACTCTAACAGTGAAGGCATCTTACACGTATCATGTGATATTCTTATCCTTGTCACCTGCTATTCATCCTGATGGATTCTTTTGTGCAGTATCATCAGTATAAAATCTAAACCACTAGCTGATAGCAGATTCCAAAGTAGAAAAAAATATGTGAACACAGTTAAGCAATGAATCATTCAGTCATCGCTGTGATTTCAGCATTCAGTACCTGACAACATAAACGTAATTGTTCTTCCTCGGACAGTCTGTCTGATAACAATATGAATTCCATATTTCTTTCCTTATTTTTCTTTCAGTGTGAAACGTTATTCGGTATTGTCATTTAAAAAAGAAATGCAAAAACTTTGGAATTCTCTGTTGAAGTTTTATATTAAGAGAGACTGTAAATGTCAGGTTGGAATACAATTATCTTGGAAGAATGTAAAATATTTCTGCAACCAAATAAAAGCATTATTTTGAGCATTATAATTTCTACTAATACTACACAATATAGATTATGTACTATAAAGAAATTAGCCAGTAATTATTTTTTGATTTTTATTTTGGATGTCTAAATGTAACATTACTATACGGAGTTTATTAGATGTCAGATTTTAAGTTCTTCTGTGTGCGTTAGACATCTCAACCTTTCTGCATCCTTGCAACGTCCTCAGATAAATGGTGTGATTATGTCTATGTTAACGTGACGAGCCACAGGCACTTTGTAGACAGTGTGTTTGAGGTCACACAACCATTAAGTGGCTGAGCTGGGATTGAGACGCACACGGTTTGAGCAAACTTTCAGGTTTTATCCTGTGTGTTGTGTTGACTCTTCACACGTTGAAATTGTAATTCTGCCTTAATTATAAATAAATAAATAATCACTATCATCAGCTTTGGTTTTTCCCTCTCTCTTTGTTTTTTTTTTTCAAACTGACAGCTCTGTTCCTATTGCTTCTTTAAAAACCAAAGCAAGAAAAATCAAAGAAACTTGTGCTTTCACTTTCTCACAAACAGACTTGATTTTTCCCTTGGAGTTATTTTGTTTATTTGCTGTTGTTGCTGCTGCTGTTGTTTTTATGGTTGTTTTTTGTTTTCTTTCTCACTTGTGAGAAAGCTCCCATAACCCAAAGTTCACCGTCTTAACCATCTTTACATGTACATTTCAGTAGTGTTAAGCACATTCTCATTGGGCAGCCAATCTCCAGAACATTTTTCTTTTTGCAAAACTAGAATTCTGTATTCAATAAATTCTAGACGCATTAAGCAACTGCCCAGTGCCCCCTCCCCACAGCTGCTACAACCACCATTCTACTTTCTGGAGATGAATGTGACTCCTCCAGGCACCTTGTATAAAAGTAAAAGCACAGGCTGGGTGTGGTGGCTCATGCCTTTAATCCCAGCACTTTGGGAGGCCAAAGCAGGCAGATCATCTGAGGTCAGGAGTTTGAAACCAGCCTGGCCAACATGGAGAAACCCTGTATCTACTAAAAATACAAAAATTAGCTGGGTGTGGTGGCGCCTGCCTGCAGTCCCAGCTACTGGGGAAGCTGAGGCAGGAGAATCGCTTGTACTTGGGAGGCAGAGGTTGCAGTGAGCCAAGATCCCACCATCACTGCACATCAGCCTGGGTGACAGAGCAAGACTCTGTCTCAAAAAAAAAAAAAAAAGAAAAGAAAATGTAAGCATAGTATTTGCCTTTTGCCTTTTTATAACTGGCTTATTTCACTCAGCACAATGTCTTCAAGGCTCATCCATGTTGTGCATCAGAATTTCCTTCCTTTTTAAGCCTGGATAATATCCATCGTATTTATATATTATCCTTCATATGTATAATTATCCACCGTATGTATATATTATCCCTCATATGTATAATTATCCACCATACATATATATTATCCACCGTACGTATATATTATCCATCATATGTATATAGTATCCCTCGTATGTATAATTATCCATCGTATGTATATATTATCCTTCATATGTACATATTATCCTTCATACATATATATTATCCATCGTACGTATATATTATCCATCGTATGTATATATTATCCCTCATATGTATAATTATCCATCGTACGTATATATTATCCTTCATATGTATATATTATCCTTCGTACATATACCTTATCCATCGTATGTATATATTACATTTTGCTCATCCATTCATCCATGGATGGGCACTTGTTTTCTGTTTGTTTTTTAAAAATATTTTACATTTCATTTCTCTCAGTTGACACATGAAAAGCTGTTGGAACATAAAATTTTACCACCAATTATATGCCCCAGTTTGAGGTCTCAAGGCACAGTGGATATTCTGGCATAATTGAGAATTGAGATTTCTATAATTTACAGACACTTGATAATGTATGCTTTAATTTAAGATTTGAAAAAAGTCAAGAAAATTATGCCACCTTTTAGGATAGGTCAACAATAATGGTTTGATTATAACTTTGCTTTCCAGATAAACAACAACAAAGCAACGCAGTTAAACTGTAAGTAGATTTCCTAGTAAAGGGACTAAACAGAGTGAAAAGAGCTGAGGTTCTCTTCTATAAACTCCAAGGTAAGTGAGTTGGAATAAACATCTAACCCTCTATCTCCCCGCTTGTGAAAGGAGGGTGGACTAAAGGCTCCTTTTGTTTCTCTCGCCTGCTCAGTATCTGACCCTTGTCAGGGGCCATTTCTTCGCTCACAGCGCATGCAAGTGAACTTCTGCAGTTTCCTCACAAGTGCTCAAACTCACCTAACGTCTCTCCGCTTGGAGAACAAATATCGATTTGGCAAAAAAAAGTTCTAAATCAAAAAGAACTTCTGCAATAGAAATTCGCATTTAGAAAATAAATACATGCGAGCAGAAATATGAGGCAATGATTAGGAGACAGGTCGCTTTAACACACCTGAATGTTTTATTCACCACTTGGAAAGTAAAAGGTATCTTCAAGTGCAGCCCACCTTTCACTACCTCCATTTTCCGTCAGCAGTCCTTTCTGAGCTGTATCCACTCTTCAGAGGCCACATATATGTGTTTTAGACACAGGCAGTGGGCCGTAATTTGCTCTGTAATTCTAGATTTTATTTTCAAAATGGAATTTTCAAGGGAGCAGCTTGCATGCAGTATGCTTTTGGTGAGTTCTAAAGGTTAACTACAGTATCCAGGAATTTTAAAGCCAGGGACCTCTGAGTTGTCCCAAACTATCTATTCATCACGAGCCTATCATTTCACCCCAGGGCTTCAGCTAAATATATTGCATATAAAAAGTAATTTCTTTTTCTAGCTCTGTCCTCCTAGGACCCAGTCAAAACCCCGTATGATATTTCCGAGGAACACCCTGCCTTTTCTTCTGCCACCCAGTTTCAGATTTTTATTTGTGTTACTCCTCGAAGTACAGAGATGATAGCTTCAAAACTGGAAACTCACAAAATGTTTCCTGTAAAATCCCTGCTTCTCTGGTCCACTTTATACTGCATTTATAAGAGCAGCCCGCCCGGCAAGCTTTCCATGTGTGTCAGCAGTATTTCCAGCCCACTTGGTTAACCCGGTTAGACCAAATCGGAAAGAATGTCATGTTGTCTTGGAAGCTAACGAACAGGCCTAGCTGATCCCACATCCCTGTAAACTAAGGGCTTCTTTTCTACGTGTAAATCTCTAGCAAACAACTCCTGGGCATTTAGTGACTAGGTTTGTGTTTTCAAATCAGATTGTATGGCTAAACGTACTCTTTAAAAGAAAATATTATTATGCAATATTTTAGTGTTGTAGAATGAGAGTTTCATTTCTCAAGGGATAGATTTAATCTCACCGAATCCGACTTTACTTTGTGCTGCCTCTGGTCCGAAGGACTCTCATTTTTTTCTTCCTGGTTCTATGTGGCTCTCTCAGTTCCTTAAAATCACTCTTACAAAATGGAAACAATTTTAAATGCATTCCAGGTGCTCACATGGTTATGATCACGCCATATTCCTGCATGGTTTTCATCACTAAAGAGTCCCCTTTGTCACTGTCTTCTGTCTGGTCAGTTGTCATGTTACCTTACAATGAAATTGTAGCACTGCTTTTATTGGAAGTCAGTATTCCCTCAACCCACTTACACTGTGATCCAGCATCGACAATCTAATAGAGTCAAAGTCTCAAGAGAACATCATCAAGACCAACAAGGCAGACTCCCTGAGTCATTTTTGCCCAAACCAGCATCTCCTAAGTAGAGCCTGATTTCACCAGTGGTAAAATGTCCATGCATGGATATGCACAGATACCAACCTGGCTGTGGAATGTTTGATCGGAATACTTCCAGGTTCACTACATATTTGTCTTTCCAGTATAATAGTGAGGAAATTTGTCTTAAGTTGACTCTCCAGATAAAGGATTTTTCTGAAGCCATTCTAGCTCTATTTCTGGTGTCTTTACAAATAGAGTCCTATTAAAGTGGTTCTGGGATGACTCAGTACAGATACTCAATTACAGTGAGGTCACGGTCCCGACAAACCCATCATACCCTGAAATTACCCTACGTCAAAAATAGTGCATTTAATACACTGAATATCATAGCTTGGCCTGGCCAACGTTAAATGTGCTCTGAACTCTTACACTAGCCTTCTGCTGGGCAAAATAACCCAACGAAAGCTTATCTGGTAATAAAGTGTTGACTATCTTATGTAATGTCTTGAATACCGTACTGAAAGTGAACAAAAAAGGCTGAATGGGGTGCTCAAAGTGTGGCGTCTGCTGAGTGTGGATCACTTTTGCGCCATAATCAAGTCAGAGAAATCTAAGTCAAATAATAAAAAGTCTGTACTAATGGAATGAAGGAGAGTTTCAGTCAATTAAAGATCTATATCAGGAAGAGAGACCAAGTAAGACTTGTAAAAAAAAAAAAGGCATTCGTATAGCTGCAATGCTTGCACACATTTTCAAACCATTGTAAAAGAAAACTACATAATTTCTGTGATTGGCCTGGAGGCTGATGAACTGTGCTTGTTTCAGGCCTGCCGACAGGTGGGAGTGCTGCTGTCACATACTTCATGGGGAATGATTTCTTTGGCCTGTGGATCATTGGAAATTGCTCTGAACATACACTGAGTGGCAGTGACTTCAGCTCATCACTGCCATCAGCAAACATTTCCTAAATGCTTACTGAGCGCATGTGCACCCCTGTCCTTGGGTTGCCATTAGCCGTTTCCATCTGCAGTCATTTCCAAAACAAAACCTCATTGACTGGTAAGATATCCAGCAGGAAACAAGCATTTCAGCTTCTCTCTCATTTGTTTTTTTGAGACAGAGTCTTGACCTGTCTGCACCCCAAATGCCAGAGTGCAACAGCGTGATCTCCGCTGGCTGCAGCCTCTGCCTCTCGGGTTCAAGCGATTCTCCTGCCTCAGCCTCCTGAGTAGCTGGGATTGCAGGTGCGTGCCACCACACCTGGTTAATTTTCATATTTTTTAGTAGAGACAGGGTTTCACCACGTTGGCCAGGTTGGTCTTGAACTCCTGACCTCAGGTGATTCGCCCGCCTTGGCCTCCCAAAGTGCTGAGAATACAGGCATGAGCCACTGCGCCTGGCCTAGCTTTTGTTTAAATGGCAGAATGATACGGTTTGCCTGTGTCCTCACTCAGATCTCATCTTGAATTCCCACGTGTTGTGGGAGGGACCCAGTGGGAGGAAACTGAGTCATGAGGCACGTCTTTCCCATGCTGTTCCTATGATAGTAAGTCTCACAAGATCTGATGGTTTTAGAAAGGGGAGTTTCTCTGCACAAGCGCGCTCTCTGCCTTCTGCTGTCCAAATGAGATGTGACTTGCTCCTCCTTGCCTTCCAGCCTGGTTATGAGGTCTCCTCAGCCACATGGAACTGTGAGTTCTCCATGAAACCTTTTTCCTTTGTAAATTGCCCAGTCTCCGCTATGTCCCTATCAGCAGCGTAGAAAAGGACTAAAACACAGACACTACATTACATATTTAAGGTCTTCACTTTGCTATGTAAGTATGACAAACAGTTTTTTTCCCTTTTGAGTAAAGATTTAATTCCATCTATAAATGAACAAAAATAACTAGCAAATATTATTTAAAATAACTCTTTTATACAAGACACTTGCTACAAAATTACAGTCATTGTAAAGAATGCAAACTTAACCTTAATATATTCCTTTGTAGGATGAGCTAAATTAAGAACCAATAAAGTTTTAATTGCTTAAGGGGGGAAGTAAAACAATCAGAAACCAAGAGAGCAAATGCTGTTTCGAATTAAATGAGGGTGTAGTTCAAGAAATTCTAATACCACAAATACACCTTCAAATATGATTGCCATTGGTTTTAGGTACGGCTCTTCATTCCTACCTCACCTCTGTGTTGTGGGGGGAAAAATTGCCAAGGGAGAAAAGACATTGGTAATTTCAAAACTTTTTTAAAGAATACACAGTTGAAAGTTTATACAAAGTGCCCAAGTCACTCAGACTTTTAAAGATCTAACTTTCTCTAGAAGTGAATTGAACAACATTACAGCAATAATCTATGACCCTTTAGTTAAGTTCTAAGATTGGTACTTGGCTATAATCCGAGAAACTTTGGAAGCCCCCAGCCGCAGCTAAAAGGCCAGCACACGCTCTCGCACTTCAGTATACTCACCGGAATGGCTGATAAGGGCTAATGGTGTTACCCGAGAGCCTACTTTACCTTCAGAATACCTTCACACTGTGGCAGTGAAATAAAAGACAGAGGCGAATCTCTGAGCAAACGATTTTCCTTGAGAGTATATATATAAATGGAATTGCAGTCCAGGGTATACGCACAGACCACGGTGGTTTTGTATGCCCTAAGAACAAAGGAAGAGGTTGGCGTTGTATTGGGAAGGAGAGATGTTATGTAAGTTGTTTTGAGTGAGGCCACTGGTACCAGTGAAGCCTGCCGGGAGCTGGCAAGCCCTGAAGGGTGAGGAATGATGGCAGACAGTTTTACCTTCACATTCTTAGGGTCAGGGCACGTCATTGGGGCAGCCTCTGGGCAAAACTGGTCTGAAAGTTCAAACTGCTCTTCTGGTAGCTGTCTTTCAAGACAGTTCCTGGAGTGGGCATTTTGCATCCTGCTTTTTACCAAAACCCCTTCACTCTGACTCGTTGGGTGTGACAGGAAAAACTCCAATTCCCATAATCCCTTTGCAAGTACATACTAACAGAACCTGCGGGGATGTGAAGATTCAGCCTCAGAGCACTCCCTTAACATAGTGGGCACACATTTTTGTTCTGGATGAGGCGCTGACACACAAAACATTCTATTCTTAGATACATGGCAACTTTGATGGCACAGCCAATGGCTAAAATGAGGCTTATTATTAATTGGATTTTAAAAGTAATATTCAGCAGCTTTAGGGGGACGCAGGCACTGGCATTCTTGTACAATTGTTATTGCTGCTAGTGTACTTTCATTTCGTGGCTTTCACACTGTAATTTATTGCCATCGTGACAGATATCTTTATTTCTTTCTGCTGTGTGATTTTTAAAAGTCCTCATGGACAGATGATTAAATTTAGCCATTTTTCAGTGAATTTAAACATTGCTGAAGAAAAATATTCTGATTTAACCCATATTACTGACAAATTAAGCAGTTAGAATTAAAATAAGAAGGCACCACTTTTCTGGAATAGTTTCTTTGAGAAAGTTAAGAACATGAAGGCATGAAGGGTGATAGTTGCCTTCCACCAACAAAATGTAAGAAGGGCTTAGTCTATGACCTTTGCTTGGTGACATAAACAAAGCGGTCTCGGTCATATCCGTTTCATGCCATTTCCCTGCTAATGTGCCGTTCTTACTTTCAGGTTTGGAATCACAGTAGCAATAATACTGGAAGGGACTGCAAATGTAGCTTTGTCTTCAGAAAAGCAAACTATGATACCTCATTCGTGTTTTACTCCAAAGGAAATTTTCAACATACAGTTGGCAGGGCTTAAAAAATGCTGGAGCTGCGCTTTGCAAGTGTTTTTGGAACCACAGCATAAATACAGATAAACTTTATATTCATCCTTTAGTGTTTGCCAACCACACGGAAAAGGAGTATTTAAGGACCAGCAACTCCCATATCGCAGTTCCGGATCCCACATTTCTCCAAGGGTAAACAGAAATAATTAAGGTAATTATTGTTCAAGTCCTCTGGCAGCAAAGTACGTTTATTTTAAGCAATAGATGTTCAAAAAGATGTTTGAAAATGTGTGGCTCTACCTGAACCACAACTGGATAAGGAAAGAGAAAAAAATATATCTGCAGCAAGATTTTTACAGGCCTGCCGCAGCCTTTCCTGCCCATGTAAATAGTTACACAGCTGAAAAGCTGAGTCATTGCTTTTTCCAACAATGGTTTCTCACTAAGTAAAAGAAAACAATCTTTTTTCCCCCCTAGAAGCCAGTACACAGAGGCCGTTAATTAGTTTGTCTATGGGTGGCATTTTGAGACTCTCCCAGGCCAAGCATTCTCCATTGTGGCTGAAGTTTCAAATTACTCCTAGCAAGAGGCCTCATGTGGCCCGCAGCCTGCCAGCAATACCCCCAGCCCATTTTGGATTCTGCAGAAAGAGGAATTTGAAGGACTGTTAAACACTCTGTAAAATGCTCACAACAGATCAGCGCAAAGCCACACAGTGCAGGTGTTTCTGTAATTGGAAAAATGCTGTGTTCAATGGCCCTCACACTCACCCTCTTCCCGAGTACTCCTTTGGGTTTTACAAAGCCATTCAGGAAACCTAAGTGCTGAGTGGACTTTTCTGAAAATTCAGGCCTCCACATTTTGTCTGAAGTCTAGAGATGGGTTTTGTTTTTCCACCAACCTTTTCTTAAGGACCTGACATTCCCATCAGGAAGATGGGCATTTACAGTTCTTGGAACAAGGCTGTTTGAAATCAAACGCTCCAGATGCATGGAAAGTTCACACACGAGGGATTAAGGAATATGTTGTATGCCAAACATGGTGCAAACGGTGCACACCCCTGTATTTCTGGAACTACTTTACAATTTTGAGCTAACAATATTTACAGAGTAATCCTTAGATTAATCCAGACAACATGACTTCCTGCTTTATCTGAATCTTGCTGCTTCCACTAGGATGTCTTAGATGGCTAACACTGCCCTTAATTTCCATTGTGTTAGCAGATAACATGCTGATAGAAATTGTAAAGACCCCG
Organism: Alouatta palliata; assembly: GCA_004027835.1. NCBI lineage: Eukaryota > Metazoa > Chordata > Mammalia > Primates > Atelidae > Alouatta > Alouatta palliata. The sequence continues at coordinate 13,590 of PVKV010001910.1, forward strand.
TGAAGGAAGCCTAACCTTTGGGCGTTTAGCAGGCAGAGTGCTTTCATTTTGCACAGTCGCTCCTCAGCTGCGTAACACCTATGTTAGGTGAGCCGTGCTCTCGGATTGCTACGAGAAGCACCTTGTTTTTCATGCTGCCTTTTGCAAAGTCTGCAATATGCCTCATAGCTAAAAAGCTCCCCCCTTCTCCGCTTGCACGTGATGAGTCTGTGAAGCAAGGGGTTCACTTTCTACAACTATCCGGACCCACTGGTGCATTTGAAGGCTGAATACCTTCGTTGTGAAGAAGAACTACTCCTACAGAGAAATGGCTTTCCCTGAGAAAATGGCTCAGTGCTGAAGAAGTCTCCATTAGGAGGTGGCTTCTTCCCAATTTAATTATTTGCTTTAGTGCAGGCTGATGATAAATAACAATATAAGGTACAGATCAAAGACTCCAAATATTAGAACGTGGACTACAGAAGATCCATTTCCAAGCTTCCCAACTTTCCTTTCCAGAGATTAGGGAACAAGACAGCAGACCAGGCTCATGCCTCGTCCCACTCATCATCAAGTAGAAGCACTGGGGGAATTGGAAGTTAGTTCAGCTGATAATAAAACTCAAATAAAAATTTTAAATGTATCACTTATGAAAGTGATCTTTCAGAGAAGACTGAAAATTAGATCATTTCCACTCAATATAAGCAGAAGTAGGAAAGACCCCCCCTCGTGAATTCCTAGAGTCATCTCTATAAATTATAATGTATAATAAATACAGTCAACAAGGATGACACTATATTTGATTGTGATGCTGAGGCTTCTCACTGGGAATGTCAACTATTCGTCTTTATGGCGTATTATGGTATGATCACAAACTCTCCTTGTACTTCGAAGCGGTGAAAATTAAACCTAAGTGACTATTATTCAAATCTGATAGCAGCCTTTGGACACTTTATCTGTCTTGCTCATTTTATTGTTTATACATTACCTCATGTACTGGTCATTTTTTATTTTATGTATACATATGAATTAATAGATGGATATCATATAAATTTTTCCCATATGAAATTATCTTTCATGAATACAGAAACTGCCAAATAGAATGATAAATATCTGGGGTATTGTTATAATATGTATGGCTTGGTATGCAGGCCACTTGTCTGATAATACTTTAGTGCAGATATATAGAAGTATATTTATGAATATGTGGCATATCACTGCAGGACAAAGATTCATTTCCTTGTTACAGACGCCACTAGTTTCATTTTATGAGTGCATTTCATCAGTTTGCTGCCATTTCCTTGAAATTAGCAAACGAATCTTCTTTTTAATTGATAAATTGTAGTTTTACCTGAGTATACTTTCAGAGAGATGTCTTAACAAAATGGATATGTGAGTTTGAGTTAGATTGTAGATAAACATTTCACCATGCATCAGAAAATGAACAGCACTAAAGGTAATATAGCAGTTTTTGTTCAAGTAAATCAACTTTGAAAGATAATAACATTCAAAACAATTGATCTTCTTAGAGTAACATTTTAAATCGTAATTACGATATGATTTTTTTGAAGGAGAAATAAAAGGATTGTGTTTTTTGCTTTATCCTTGCAAATACAGGTATGTTTCATTGAGCACAATAGATGAATTCTTATATAGCTGTTTCTGTCCCAGTAAATTATTCCAAGGGTGAATTCCTGAAGGAAGAGTGCTAGTTATAGGAATCTGATGATGTATTGTTTTGTTAATATAGAACATAGCTGAAGTCTTCTTGTTAAATGTGGCTTTTTGCTTTAAAATTGCTTTTAAGGTGGATTTGAATTGAGTACAGTTTTTTATGTATAATGTTGATGGTTTGTATTAGTGAAAAACCTCAGCCAAATGACGTACAGGACGTGGGAAACACAAATTGCCTGAAGTCCTCCGTTTGCCCCCAAGAGCAGCACTGTATACACTAATAGCTTGCGCAGGGCCAGTGGTTAGCAAGTTTATATTTCACTAGCAGTTTTACCTAACTCTTAGTTATTGGTACTAAAAGCAATATTTAGAAAAATAAATAGAAATTATAAGCTTTGCCTGCTTAAACACATAAATGAAGAAGTCAAAAATAAGTGAGTGTTCAAGGCAGGGAATTGCACATAGGAAATTGGAATAGGCCTTTTAATAATGAAAGTACTTTCTTTTTTCAATTTCAAAACATTTATCATATTCATATACATAAGAAAAAATATGCAATATGAACCAAAAATGTGTTACAAATGGGTTCTTTCATGTGTGATGATGAAAACACAAATGCATGTATGTTATTGAACTTGTCTACTTTCTTTACTCATGTGTATTTCTATTTTCATTGTGAGATATTGTTTAAATTCTATTGTAATGCTTGCATTAAATTTTTGAAATATACTGAAATCACAAAGACACACAGATGCACGTAAAGAAATATCACTAAAAGGTAACAGAATAAATAAAGAGTACTAAACATGTGAGAATCATCCAAAAGGAGGCAGGAAAATGGAAACAGAACAAAAAATAAATGGGACAGAAAGAAAACATCTTCTAAGATGGTAGCCTTAAACCAATACACATCAGCGCATTAATTAAAATACCCTGAGCACAGCATGTAAAAAGAAGAAATTATTATTATAAATAAAAATTAATCCAGGAATTGATCAATTAACAGCAATATGCTGTTTAAATAAACACACTTGAAATGTCAAGAAAGACACTAGTGGAATGTTCATGAAAAGAAACCTAGAGACGGAAAAAGCAGTCAGCATAAAGAAACGAGTGTGGCGGCATTATTTTAAACAGGCGGACTTCAAGACAATCAGTATGCCAAAAATAAAGATAAAAGTTTCATGATCATAAAAGTACAATTAAACAGGAAGCAAAAACAATATTAAATGCACCTAATGACAGTGTTTCAAAAAATTGTGACATAAAAACTGGCAGAAGTGAGGAGAGAAATGGGCAAACAGAGATTTTAATATCTCTCTTTCAGTAATTGATAGAAAAACTGAGAAAAATGTAAATAATAATGTGGAAGATTTAATCAACTCTATCAAACTGACCTGATTGACATTTCTAGAACATTATACCTTCAGAATACACATTTTCCAAGTGAACATGGAACTTTCATCTTGATAGTTCCATTGCATGTTAGTTTGATCAATAAATCAAACCTTAATAACCTTTATGGGATCAAAATCATTAAAAAAGCACATGTTCTGATCTCATTATAGCAGTATTAAAATAGATATCAAAAATAATGAAACAGCCAGAAAATCCCCAAATACTTTGAAATTAAACAACAAATTTCTGAATTACTTAGGTCAAAGAAGAAAAGGAAGGGAAATTAAAACATTTTATATTGAATTATTTTGAAACAAATATTAGAAGAGAAGTCTAAATAATCATCTCAGCTTATAATTAAAAAGCTACAAAATTAAGAGCAAATTAAACCTAGGAGGTCAAAAAAAGGATCCGATAAAAATGAAAGTAGAAATAAATAACATAGAAAAACTGACAGTGGAGAAAATCAGCAGAGACAAATCTAATGCTTAGAAAAGATTAATAAAACTGAAGAACACTTAACAAGATTGATCAAGCAAAAAAATAAAATAAAATAATTTTCCAGTATGAGGGATGAAAGAAGGGAGGTCACTGTATACCATGCAAATACCAAAATCCTTAGGCCAATTCATTCAACAAATTTGATGAAATGGAAAAAAAAAAAAGACGCATCTTTTTTAGGACACAAGTCACTGAGATGGACTCACCAAGATAGAAAAAAAACAGGTGTGTATATTGGATTCATAATTTAAAAAAGGTATTAATGGCTCATTGGTAAATTCTATCAAATAATTTTGTGAAGAAATAATACCAATCTTATAAACTCTATCAGAATATAGTGACGGAAGAAAAAAATTCATAACTTGCCTAACAAAACGACCACATAATTGATATTAAAATCTGACAAAGATCTTAAAAGGAAGGGAAATTACAAACAATATTCTATCTGTCATAAACATATACTGAAAATCTTAAAAAATATGTGAGAAACTAGAATCCAGCAATAGGTCAAAAGTACTCCAGGATCTAAGATTGGTTAAACACTCAAAAATCTATCAGTTATTCACCACATTAACATAATAAAGGAAAAAGCATATTATTTTTTTCAGAAGATGAAGAAAAATAAATTTTCTAAAATTACTAGCATTTAAGTTTTAAATACCATGCAGAACACTAGGAATAAAAGGGAAATGTCTTCATGTGATAAAGGACATCTAACAAAACCCTAAAATTATCATACAAAATTATCATGGTAAAATCTGTACAATTAAAATGTATACAACTTAATGTATATAAGTCAAACCCCCAAAATATGACTAGTTAAATGTTTTAATGCTTTGTGTGTACCTTAGGTGTGTTCATGAGTTGTTTTGTGGAAGCTGTTTTAAACACCTGTTAGGTTAGGCTCATTAATGTGTCTCCGAAATCACTTTTAATAATTTTTAATACTTTTAATACATTTTTTGAGTGATATGTGATTTACCAGGAGGTGCTTTGTGTCTTCTAATTTTATTTTAGAATTTTCTGACTGTACTTCTGCCAATATTTGCTTTATTTATTTTAAGGCTGAGTTATTAAATGCATTGAAGTTGATTATGTAAGTGGCCGTGAAGTTTCCCTCCTAAATTCATGCCTTTATGATATGCTGTGGCAAGTCCTTCCGTCCATGGAGACTCGGAGTCTTGCTCTACCTCTTGACTTCAGCCTCGTGCCTCGTTTTGACAGGCGGGATATTAGGAAACGTGATAACCCAGAAACCTTAAATTCCAAGTGTTTTGCTTTTCCCATTTCTAGCTACTCTTGGGATTCCTGTTAACACTTATGTGAAGAGGCCATGGACCGACTGCTGGCTCCTGAGAGACAGGTGACCCTGCCCCTCTAGTCACACAAGCTGAACATCACCCACTGAATTGTGAGCTACGTACATGATTGTTTTAAGTCACAGAGTTCTGGGTGTTTGTTACATAGCAACATTTTCTGATATGAAGAAATGAGTTTAAAATTGTGATAACCTCCTTTTGAATGGAGTTTCCTAATTATTAATGCCCTCCCTTCACACTATGCTCATCGATGTTAACAGAGCCACCTTGCTTTATTTTGGTATTTGTGTGATTCATCTTTCATCATAATTTTATTTTTAGTCTTTCTCTTTTTTCTTAGTACATTGCTTCTGAAAATACACACATTTTTGACAATTTGTTGCATTTAATCACAGGAGATGACTTTGATCCTGTGAATGAGATGTTCGTCGACATTCACTGTGGTACTCCTTCATTTTTCCTTTTGCTTCCATCTCTTTGTATTCTTTCTATTTGTTACGTTTTCTATACCGTTTTTCTCTTCACTGTATTTTCTCTTCCTTGAATTCATTTTAAATTTAACTTGATTTAGAAGTCACATAGTAAAAATCTGTTGTTTTATTGTGCTGTGCTTGAAAGTTTTTATCTATAAGCATGTTTCAATAATCTAAAATTATTGTTATCCTGTATACATCCTCCTCCTGAAAATGTACACACTTGAGAATGCTTTGGCTCTAATCACCCACGCAACCTTATATTTTATTCTTACCCTGATTTTACATACTTACATATTTTATTCTGGAAATTAAATATTTTTAACATAAGATATGAAAAATATTCTTTTAGGTTTACCCATGTTTACCAATTTCTTTGCCTATTCCTTTATGAATCTCAGGTATCGCTTTTGAGTTTATTTTTCTTTTCTTGGAATATATATTTGGAAGTCGCTTTATAATAAGTTCTGCTATAGTTAACTTTCACAATTATAATTTATCTGAAAATTTATTTTCCACTTGGGATTCTCTTCGGTAATTTTTAAGAGAATAAATAAATCTTAACACCAATAAGTTTGAGAACATCTTAGGTGAATCTAAATTAGATGCAATTTAGACAATTTTATTTTCAGTCTGTCTTCATCTGTTTACCTCCCTGTACTTAGGTGTGTATAATTTTCTCAAAAATTTTTTTTGGATCACTAATTCTCTCTTTAGTTGTGTCTAATTTTTTCCTTAATCTTGTCATTGAATTTTAAATGCCAATCACTTTTTCATATAAAGGCATTTTAGATTCTGTGTCTCATGTTTCCACTGCATGAAGTCTTTAGTGTTATAAATCTGATAGGCTGTAGTTCCTCATACATTATTATTATTTTACTGTTAAATACTGCCTGTCCAAACTTAATTCCTAGGAACTCTGAGGAGCCTGGGTTGGGAATGGTATCTAATAATGATATTCCTTTACTCCTGACAGAACTCAAGAGGGGCTAGCCAGCTGGGAGCACTGTAAGTTTATGTTTATAGGTGAGATTTCCCTGATTGTGCAGAAAATGTAAATTCAAACCCCATATTGTATGAGGAAAGGACTATCAATTTTCAGAGGAAAAATTACTATTATTTTTAGAAATCACATGGAATGTATGAAGGCAAACTATTTTCTGGGTTGATACCATTTAGAGCAGGGATCCCAGGAACCTGTTGCAATTTTTTTGTCAAAAGCAACCAGTTTTGAGGAAGACAGCTTTTCAATGAGGCGACGGTTTTCAGGATGAAACTGTCCCACCTCAGATCATCAGGCGTTAATTAGATTCTCATAAGGAGCACGCAACCTAGATCCCTCACATGTACAGTTCACAGTGGGCTTCAGGCGCCTATGAGAACCTAATGCGACCGCTAATCTGAGCAGAGCTCAGGCAGTAATGCTCACGCCTGCTGCTCACCTCCTGCTGTGGGGCCCGGTTCCTAACAGCCCATGGATGGGTACTGGTCAGCAGCCCAGGGGTTGGGGACCCCTGATTTAGAGGACAATTTTCAGCCTAACAAAGGTGACTGAGGTTGGGGCACCATTAGGTGTCCTGAATTTATGCAGCATTCAGAGATTTAGTTTCCTGGCTGCTCGTGTCTCATTTCCATCAAAGCTGTCTGTTCCTGCCAAAGGCGTTTGCGTCCAGGACAGCCCCAATCTCGGTGTGTATTTACCACTCTGAGATCAGCTTTCTCTTTTGGGAGTGGGGTAAACAGAGTAGGGAAGCCCTTCGGGATGTCCCTTACCTTCTTGTAAAGTCAGCAACGCATTTAAAATTTATGATCGTAATGCACCCAGCGTCTATATGCTTTATGCCAGAAAGGGGTTTCAGAGTATCTACCTTGCCACTCTGATGGAAATAAATCTATATGCCTTGGTACTTAGGTGTTTTCTGAAGTAATGTAGGTAGGTGACTAGTTTTGTCCTTGTGTTTGTGCCCTTATATCTGAGAAATTATATATAATTAAATTTATGTGAAATAATATAAGAAATATTATTTGTGATATTAAATAATACAAATATTTAAGAAATATTATATAAGGCCCTGAAAGCAAGGATGTTGTGAAGCATGTGTCTTTTGCTGCATTGGAAAATTTTAATCAAACTAACAGTTAACCAAGATGATCTCATTTACAAAGTTATTTCACTTGAGTTAGGCAAACTTGAAAGCTTCCTGGTTTCAGGCAACCAGAGAAGAGAAGAAAATTACTGTTTGAAGAATTTGGGCCCCAGAAACATGATTCACTGTGTACCTGCTTTATAGGAAAAATAAATTTATACAGCTGTGAACAAAACCACTATAATTTTCGAAACTCCCTCATTTTCTGAAGCATTCCATTTCTAAGTCTGCTCTGAGTCATCTGGCTCATCAGAACAAAACAAACATTGAGGCTCTCGCCTACTGTATTTTAAACTAAGAGATAGGTTGGAAATTACAGTGCTGACGGGCCTGATAGGATTAGAATGCTGATGCCGGATAATCCTACTGTTTCTTTTAGCCCATTCAGTGCATGTGGCTTGATGTAAACAGTGTAATATCACCTGCCTCGCTCTGCATACCCATTAAAAAATGCAAATAAATCCTGGCTTACTTTGACTTTCATGGTTATGGTGTCTGCTTTTTGTATTCTCTACTGTCTGAGCATTGCTCTAATTCCATTCAAAGTCTGGCCTTCTAAAAACTTTAACTTTCTAGAATGCAACTTATATATATATATATATATACACATATATATTATACAACTAGGGTGTTTATCTCACTTTCAGTTGATGAGTATGGCCCGTCTACTGCCTGCACTGATTACTTGATTTGTGGTGAAGGAATAACAAGGTAATCCAAAGTCAAAGTATTCCTTTTACAATACTGCTTGCAGAAGCAAACCCTGGAACCTTGGACTTTCCTTTTTAAGGTTATATATGTAATGAAGTTTGATGAACCAGAAAAGTTTGTACTTTTTTTTGGATGTGGGGTCTTCCTTCGTCACCCAGTCTGGAGAGCAGTGGCATGATCATAGCTCACTGCGACCTTGAAACGCTGGGCTCAAGTCATCTTCCCACCTCAGCTGCCCAAATAGCTAGGAGTAGTGCTGTGCATCACATCTGGGTATTCTTGTGGTATTTTTTATTTTTTATTTTTATTTTTTTTAGAAATGGGATTTTGCTGTTGCCTAGGCTTGTCTCAAATTCCTGGCCTCAAGCAGTCCTCATGCCTGAGTCTCCCAAGTCACTGGAATTACAAGCACGAGCCACTATTCCTTGCCTTGAATTTTTGTTTTTAATGTTATATTTCCAATGAAATTTGGTGAGCCTGAAAAATTAGAACTTTTTAATAATACAAACAATAGAATAAACCAAATACATAGAATAATTTGGGCTGCTGAAATAAAAAGATTCACTCCAATAGTTAAATATTTAGATTTTATATTTAACCTAGTTTACAGACAGATCAAAGATGTTTTTCATAATAGAACACAATATGCCATATTATGTAATTGTTTGACTAGGAGGTTGGTTCTACTTAATGTTGTACATTTATGTTTACATATGACAAGACTCCTTGATTACAAGGATAAAATACCCAGGAAGCCACTTCTGCCCCTCCATGAGCAGAAATATTTCCCCTTATTCTCCTCAGGACTCTGAGCTAGCAGGTGTAGAGACTCTTTGGGACCTTCTGGCACTTTCTTGTGGACTCAGTAATGCATTTTGATGTTTATCGTTGTCATTTACCTGGCATCTGGGGATGTTTTATGCTAGGAGGGCATTTCAGAATCTGTGTTACATCATTCCGATGGAAATGCAGGCTGGACCACACCATGTGTAGGTATTTTTCTGAAATAATTTCTAAATGCAATTTAAGGGCACACACACAGTAATTAAACTATGCATGTTATTTTATCTGTTCTGAGGGCTTGGAGTTTGGTTCCCTGCATGATCAGACAAGCCATTGCATAGAGCTCATATACCCCAGAAAATGTTCTGAAGATTCTGCAGTGCTGATCCCGGAAGGTATGCCCCTATGGGACTGTTACAGACCGAATTGTATTCCCCCTAATTCACACGTTAAAGCTCTAATCCCCAGTGTGAGTGCATTCGAAGGCAGAGCCTTTACAGAGATCATTATGTTAAATGAGTTCACAAAGGTGGAGCGTAATTCAGTCGGCCTGGTGTCCTAATAGGAAGACAGACTCTAGAAATGAGTGTGCACATAAAGTGCCCTGTGAGAAGGCGGCCACCTGCAAGTCATGGAGAGCATCGCCAGCGGGCCTTGATCTTGGACGCCCAGTCTCAGAACCGCGAGAACGTCTGCTGTTTGAAACACCCCACCCGGTCTCTGGTATTTTTTTTATGACAACCCCAGTCAGCTAATAAAGAGGTGCTCTAAAACAAATGACTATGATGCACAAAAGATATTTTCCAGTCATTTATTTCATTGTTTCTTAACCTATGTGGCATAAATAGCATAGACGTTCATGGACTTGATTTCATTACTGAATGATGATAGATACAAAATTCTCACTATAATCTACTGTGCTCCACTGTGCTTTATTATTATTATTTAAGACAGGGTCTCGCTCTGTCACCCCGGCTGGACCAGGCTGGATGGAGTGCAGAGGTGCCATCTCGGCTCAATGCAACCTCCACCTCCCTGGCCCAAGGGATTCTCCTGTTTCAGCCTCCCGAGGAGCTGGGATTACATGCACCCGCCAACACGCCTGGCTAATTTTTTGTATTTTAGTAGAGACGGGGTTTCACCTTGTGTCCCTGGCTGATCTCCCACTCCTGAGCTCAGGTGATCACTCCGCCTCGGCCTCCCACAGTGCTAGGATTACAGGCGTGAGCCTCTAGACCCAGCCCAATGTGCTTTATTGACCAGGAAGAATTTAGTGGTTACATTTAAAAGTAATAATAATGACAATAGTAATAACTATATATAATAAGTATTCATTAACATAGTACAACTCTATAAGATTTGGCCTATTATAACAACTGGCATTTGATAAGTATTTCTAATGCCAAACCTTGTTCTCATTTCATGCCTTTCTTTTTATTTTATTTTTTATTGTACTTTAGGTTCTGGGGTACATGTGCAGATCATGCAGGATTGTTGCATAGGTACATACATGGTAATGTGGTTTGCTGCCTCCATCCCTCCATCACCTACATCTCGCATTTCTCCCTATGTTAACCCTCCCCAACCTCCCCACCCCCGGCTGTCCCTCCCCTACCCTGCCAACAGACCCCAGTGTGTGATGCTCCCCGCCCTGTGTCCATGTGTTCTCACTGTTCAATGTACTTACCCTCTTTACCAAGGAGCAAATTGAAGTTCAGAGATACTAACTTGCAAATGGTCACAAAGCTAGTAATCACCCAGGACTCCAGCATGTTCTTAGGAACTACTTGGGAGTGTAACCCATGGGGGAATGTCATTCATCATGCATTTCAAGGTAGAATAAAGATTATGCATGAACATGGACTTGGTCCAAGCGTGTATTTAGCAGATGACTAAGCTATGTGCCAAGAAAGTTACAAAATTAGACATCTAGTTACAATCAGAATCAGAACAAAAGCCCAGATTGACTGAGCAATTATCAAAATCTCTTTCTGCTGCACCATGAAAAGTCATACATTTAAAAAATGCCATTACAATAAAAATTACATGTGATAATGAAATATGTAACATTTAATCAAAACAAAAATAAAATGACACAAATAATAGTCATTCACCTTATTTCCAATCTTAATATAATTACTTTTCTTACAATTATAAGAACATTTACATTTTTAAGAATATTTTATACCATTTATGTTTATGTTTAAAAAACTTAGTCAATGGAGAGGTGATGTTGATGTGAGGCTTAAAAGCAAGTTCAAAAACAAATATTAAATAAATTAATACATTAACTTTTCCATCAAAGCGCTCAAAAAAAAGAGAGCATTTTGTTTATTAAAATACAAATTTGCGAATTCAATTTTAGATTTTCATTTGCAAATTTAAATCTCTTCGTATATCATAAACAGAATTTAGGATTAGAGGCATGAAATCATACACTCAGTTATTAAGGCCATTGGGCAGTTTCTAAATTATGGTTTGTTTGTTTTTTCTGATTTAATCTTATAATTGTCTTATGTGTTCTTCACTCCATTATCTGACTCACATAGAGATTAGAGAAAATAGTCTTAGAAAATCGGTATAGTTAGAATCATCAAGAAAAAAATCCTGTGGATCAATTCTAAAGAGAGTCTTGGTGGAATGTTTTTATCTTATTTTAAAGGTCAAATTCAAAAAGAAAATAAAAGACTTTGACAGAAACAGGCTTTGCTTTTTTCTGCTGTTGAAAAAACTTCCCTAGATCTGTAATGGTTCCCACATCGCAGAATTTCTTTATCCGGACATCTTATTAGACAAGTGTGGAGTCAGCTCCAACCACGCCTGGGGCCAGTGCACCAGGAGCGCACGAGGACCCTCTCAGCAGCTCTCTGCAGAGCGTCAAGCAGAACAATTGCATTCATTCATTTTTACACACAGCCAATGAAGTCAGGTAAAGTTTACTAAATTATACCTAAAAAACATATTCGGTTACATTGTCTTCATACAATGTCCTTTGTATGATATGCAAAAATAAGTAAAATACTGTTTTACCTCTTGATAACAGTGAAGTAAGTCTTTACTTTTTACATATAGGCACATTAATTTCTTAAATTATAACTTTCACATACATAAATGGACATCCAATTAATAGCTATTCATTCAGTAAAACATTACTAGAATAAAGTGAAAAATAGCATTGGAATAGTATTGGTAAAATGTAAATTACATATAAAATATGTACATATTAAAATATCACATACAAAATATAAATTATATCAACAAAAGAAAGTTATATTTAAAAAATTTTCAAACAATGTGTTTTTTGCTTTACCTAGTAATTTTTATGTTGATATGGATAACGATGATTAGGTGAAGCAAAAATCCTGGTCTTTGACTTTATATTTTCTATATTCAAATATTTGAACATATTACTGAAAAAACGAATTATCACAAAATACAGCTGCTATAATTGTATTATTAAAGTATCCTAAATTCTCAGTCAGCAAATGGCCAATTCATCTGGCACTAAAATAACAGTCTGACAAATCTGACTCTGCAATCATCATCCAAAGGACATAAGAACTGGCTTTACCTTGTGTCAATGGCTCAGGGTTTGTGTTTTCTAAGAGCAAACGTTGAATGTAGTACATTAAGTCAATACTCTGTACATCAAAGTCAAGAGGCAGATTTGACCAACGACTCAAATTTTAGCATTTTAATAAGTGATGACTTAAAAGCGTTGAAAACTGAATCATTCCTACTTGTGAAGTTGTTAAATTACGGATTTTTCTTGCCTTGTAGTTGTGAATTTAAAGATAACATACTACTGATTAGTTTTATGTGAGATGGTTTGTTTCTAAGGAAATAAAAAAACTTAACATAGTTAATCTAGATTTCATTTAACACTACTAAAAAATTCAATTAATATTTATTTTTAAAAAACCCTCCCTTTCAGAGAAAAACCACGTGTAAGGACAAGAGCAGTTCTTGTAAAATGCAGGGTCACGGGTTGAGAAGAGTAAGTAGTTGTGAATGTTGAATTTTGGTTAAAGAGATGAAGATGCTTCACATACAGCTATTGTGTAAAGAAGGTTATTTAAGGGCCTGTTATTCCTTGCCTATCTATCATTTACTAAAAATAGATTTTTTAAACCAGTTGATTAAGCTCTCATGTATGAATGTTAATTTTTTAGAAAGATGCCATCTGTGAAAATAAAATATTTGAAAAGCAAAGGTGGGATTTTTTAAAACTTTATTTCAATATTAAGTAAATTCAGCTTTACATAAACACCCACTTGGCTAGATAGATAAAGTGATCGGCCAGGCACGGTGGCTCTTCCCTGCAATCCCAGCACTTTGGGAGGTCAAGGTGGGCAGATCATGAGGTCAGGAGTTTGAGACCAGCCTAACCAACATGGTGAAACCCCGTCTCTATTAAGTTACAAAATAAATTAGCCAAGCATGGTGGCGAGTGCCTGTAATCCCAGCTACTCAGGAGGCTGAGGCAGGAGAATGGCAGGAACTTGGGAGGCGGAGGTCGGGGTGAGCCGAGATTGCACCTCTGCACTCCAGCCTGGTGACAGAGCGAGACTCCGTCTCAAGGAAAAAATAAAGATAAAGAGATCACTAGTCAGAAAGAAGAACTTAGAAAACATGAAAGAATTATCTAAGGATAAAAAATTCAATGCATATATTCTTAAAATTTCAAATGATTTTAGTTATATAATTCTTCTTGGAGTTCCAAATTGTGAGTCATTTCTTCTGAGGATGGTAGAATTATATTTTGGAAATTCCTCAGCTTTGATTTGCAGTATAGCTATGCCATATCCTGGTTTGCATAAGGTATTATCTTTCCTGTTTGTTTATTTACTTTTCTGGGGATGGCAGGACAGCCATTATTCTCAGGTCATCACTGGAACTAACATCGCATAATCTCAAGCATTAACTGCTGTCATCCACAGCTTATCTCTTTCGGCTTCTCCACAAGCCCTTTCCCAAGTGTAAGTTATAATTTCTCTCCTGTGATCATACCTATGACTCTCTCCTCACCCTCACCCACTCCCACATTGCACTTGAATGTAAGCCCTTGGGATCAAAAAGGCCCTTTGCTTTCACCTTGTAACCCGTTGTCTCTCATGGCTGGGCCAGTTCTCATTTCCCACAAGGTAGGTTCACATGTATCTAGAGTTCATTTGTGATCTTGAAGAAGATCTTCTAAGTTGTTTTATTCCAAACCTGCCTCATGAATAATTGTGAAATTACAAATTGGTTAGATTTGAAATCGTTGTAGAAAATTATGTAATCAAGCCATTATGAAAAGACTACCTTAAGTGGACGCTGTCCCTTCACTGGTCAGAAAGAGGTGCCTGGTGATTACAGAACGTGGATGCCTTGTGGATGGTGTTAAGTGGGACTGACTCAAGCTTGCCTGACAAACTGTTTTACAAAAAACTTAAATCACTTCCACGACATTGCCTGGTCTAGGCGCTATTTTTAGAACATGCATAATACAATTTGCCAGAAGGTTTTGGAGCAAAGTGGGGAGGATCGCCTTGTGGCATGCTAAGCGTCTTGGAGATCCTGTAAATATTGGATAGTACAATCAAGCCGGCAAACACCGACAACCTTAATTTCCTCGTTAGAACTCCCCGTAGGTGGGCAGGTCAATCGTGGCCATCTAATTCCTCACCGCTGTGCGTCTTCACAGTTTGCCTCAATGACAAATTTAAAAACAAAACAAGCTTCATTCCCAGAAAAACACAATTCTTGAAATGATGAGTGACAAATACTACAGAGGAAAGTGCTGTCTCGTGGTATTCTTCTTCTTTTCCTTTTTTGTTTTTTAAAGAGAGATTCATGTTTACTCTAGGTAGGCATGCCTGTCTTCACATACTGATGAGTTCTCAGGTGCAGTGTCATTGAACTTGAGAAAGCAAAGCTTGCAAAATGAAGAAAAGCAGTTAAGTAAAACTGCTGCAGTTTGCAGCCACCTGCTCTTAGCCCAGATTAGTAAGTGCTGGAAGTCCATTGCCACATTCTTAGAAAACAGATCGACCACCACTCTTACTCTCACAGAATACTGATGAGTGAAATGGCTCTTAAATTAACTCGAATTTCACTGTCAATAGTTACTTATGAAAGAATGATCAGGGTGACAGCCTATTCTGAGAGATTTGGTGGGAATATTGTTCGTGGAACGACTAAGACAATAAGTAGGGTTACAAACCACACTGAAACCGACCTAAGAGTCCTATGGAGAGTTCTTTATGATAAACATAGAAACTGACGTTTCTGGCCTTAAAGCCTGAAGCTTACATTGATTTTATCTGAGTTTCTTCTTCTGGAAATGGCCTTCACGCAGCTCCAAAAAAGTATCAAATAACTGAAACCAGATCACCGCACCAGACAAGGGGATGCTGCCTCTTTCACCACCCTCACATCCTTGCCACTCCCTAGTTCCTGTTTTCTTACATATTGTTACATTTCTTCTCTGAACTACTTTGGTGGATTATCTGTCTTATCTGAAACTGGAGATATATACTGTAGTTACAAGTGGGCTTAATCAACTTCATTTTACCGTCTCGTAGAGTCTTATCAAGAAGTGGGTATTTGGGCTTTCATGTGACTCAGTGTGAGAGAAGAGGCCAGGGAAAGAAAGAGGGTTCATTGCTAAGTAAGTGGTCTCACTGCAGAAGACCCATCCACCCTCACAGTGATGATAATCCAGCAGCCATTACATGCTAATTTGAAAACAAATTATTATAGACCTTGGAACCCTTCTCAGCTCAAAGCAGACTTGACATTTAACTGCATGTGAGGACAGCAATAAATCATGTTAGATCAAAAGGTCTACTAGTTAACAGCTAAAAAAAGGATTGCAGTGTTTTTGCTCCATTTTAGTCTGAACTCTCTCTGGAGGGTAGGTAGTGTGATGGGAGCAAGAACTTTGTCCGTATACAGATTTTCATGTGTTTTCCATCCAGACTTCGAAACCTTGCTTTCCATTTTCTCTCAGGTCCAATTCATAAACCTGACATTTATAAATTTAAGAATCAAATTGCAGATCACTTAAAGCCGGATGTGTAGGCTGAATTGTGAACTCATGATGAAAAGAAGTTGCACTGAGATCAGGAGTGTACGGTTTTCATACTGGAGAAAATGCAGCTAAGGTTTTTGTCACTTGATTCAATAGGAAATAAAATGTTATAGGATGAGTCTGAAGATGCAAACCGATTTCAGTGAATATTCATCATTAATAAAGGCTTAACTTGGTTAGGTGATACGACTCAGGGCATTTTAGATGTTTCCTTGAAAGAAAAAACACCTACATGCAATTTGACACCTGGAATATTTCAGAAAATTTTTACTTTGGCTATGTTTCATTCACAGAGGGAGATAGGAAACCAAGGCCATAATGAGGTAATTAATCAAATTAAATACGATTATGCTTTCAATTCCCTGTATCCCTCTCTGTGCTATAGATACAGACATTTCTGAAAGCACTACAGAAAAATGCTATCATTGTACTTACAAAGGAGAAAAACGTTACATACATTGCTTAAAAGTTTGCAAAAGCAGCTTTAGTATTCTTAGGTAATTGATAACATGGGCAGTGACAGAAAAATTTGATATTTAACATTTTGGCCAGAGGTCCCAAATTAACCTAGAATCAAGGGTGAGGCAGTCTCTAAGGTAGAGGAATCTGGAGTAGCATATATTTAAAGCAGTCTCAAAATTCTCACTTTTCTAGTGAGAGTTTTGAGAGTATGGATATCTGTATAATTGTACCAAATTATTAAACCAGAAAATTTCTAATTTTAGAGAGAGAGCAGAAAGTTTATCCTTAGCATTCCTATGCCTCAATCAAATAATGAATGGACAAAAATGTTCAAGGAATTTATTATAACTCTTTTATTCCTTTATAATAACCTAAATGGATTATCTCAAGCTCCTGAAGCCAAATTATAGCAAGAAAAACATATTGTCCTACAGATAGTTGTTTAGTAAGTGGACAAGAGAGCCGTTCACTGCAAGCCAACCTCCCTGAAGGACGTTAGCTGAACTGCAGTGCTGGCAAAGCGTAAGTGGAAAGGTCATCTGAATGATTTCTCATAAATGAATTCTACCAACATAGTCATTGACATTTTAATGTAGTTATTTATTTAAAAATTCTTATGCAAGGCCGGGCGCGGTGGCTCACGCCTATAATCCCAGCACTTTGGGAGGCCGAGGCGGGTGGATCACGAGGTCAAGAGATCGAGACCATCCTGGTCAACATGGCGAAACCCCGTCTCTACTAAAAACACAAAAATTAGCTGGGCATGGTGGCACGTGCCTGTAGTCCCAGCTGCTCGCGAGGCTGAGGCAGGAGAATTGCTTGAACCCAGGAGGCGGAGGTTGCGGTGAGCCGAAGTCGTGCCATTGCACTCCAGCCTGGGTAACAAGAACGAAACTCCGTCTCAAAAAAAATAAATAAATAAAAATAAAAATTCTTATGCATTTATAATGCACAGACAGAATTTGGAAATAAAGAGAAAGGATAGTCCACTCATCAAGGGAGTAATTGCATGTGAAAACCTGAGTCAGGACTTGATAGAGTACTTTGAGGCCATGGTTAACAGGTCTCTTTGTTGAATGGAAGCTTCCTCGATCAGAACAATGAATTGCACATGTTAGAATTTCTGCACTACCACTTACAGGTTTGGAATTTATCTTGAAGAAGCAAGAGTAGTTGAAGATATTTGAGTAAGAGGGAGACAGGTGAGAGTAATGCTTGCGGGTCATCTGGCAGGTGTTCGCAGATTTTGTTGGCATGGAAAAGACTGGGACCTGGGAGACTGGTAATTCATTTTTGCTGAAATCTGGCAAAGGAAGCATATGGTATTGGTCATGAGAATGAAAAGAATGGATGAATATGGGAAATACAAGGAGCAACTGACAACACTTAATGGCTGAAGTTTAAATTTGAAGTTGGTAGCTCCAAAATGTTAAGTAGCCTCTGTTATTAGAAAAATTATACTATGTGGACAGAGCAAGTAAACTGTGAGAGACGAAATAATTATAACAGAGCATGTGGGCTCTGATGCACATCGACTTGGACAGTGTCTTGTCTCAACAGTTTGAAGAACCTTGGGCAAGTCACATATCTTTCAGAGTCTTTTCCTTAAACTTACAAAATAGAATCATAACAATGCCTGCCTGTCAGGTTTTTTGTGAAGATTAACTAAGACAGCCCATGTAAAGTGCTTGGCACATAGTGTCTCAGTAAGTGTTTGTAACTTGTCATTGCTGTTCTGATGCTACTTACTATTGTGCTTTTTAAATCAGCCAAACAATCCGTGAAGGGAGAGGGAGATCTGGTGTGACTTAAATACATCTATCCGGTGGAATACTCTAACAGGCTGCTGGAGACACATGATTCAGACAGCCTCTAGCTTCAGATTTAGAATTGAGAAGTATGTTTAATTAAAATAGGGTACAAGTTCACATGATGGGAGTGAATGTTTCACTAGGATGACGTAAGATGAAAACAGGAATCAAATATCTAGTTTTCCTTTACAAAGCAACTGGTGAAATCCCAATCACACACCAGAGGTTCCGACAGCCAAGTCTCAGGGAAGGAGTCTGGAAGTGCACATGCCAAGGCAGCAGATTTCTTTCCTTAAGGATGCCAAGACAGCAAGTCCCAGAGAGTTTTTTCTTTTGCTTTTTCTTTCCATGGTGTTGGGGGTAGAGGTGGTTTTCAGTTACACACATAAGTCCATTCGTGGTCATTCCTAAGATTTTGGTGCACCCATCACCTGAGCAGTGTACTCTGTACCCAGTAAGTAGTCTTTATCCATCACCTCCCTTCCAGCCTTCCCCCTGAGGTCCTGAGTTCATTACGTCATTCTTCTGCCTTTGCAGCCTCATAGCTTTAGCTCCCACTTATGAGTGAGAATGTACGATATTTGGTTTTCCATTCCTGAGTTACTTCACTTAGAATAGCGGCCTCTAGCTCCATCCGAGTTGCTGCAGAAGACATGATTTCATTCCTTTTTATGGCTGAATAGAATTCCACGGTGTGTGCATATATATACACACCACATTTTCTTTTTCCACTCATTGGTTGATGGGCACTGAGGCTGTTTCTGTATCTTTGAAATTTCAAATTGTACTGCTGTAAACATACATGTGCATGTGTGTTTTTGATATAATGACTTATTTTCCTTTGGGTAGATATCCAGTAGTGGGATTGTGGGATTTAATGGTAGTTCTATGTTTAGTCCTTTAAGGAATCTTCATATTGTATTCCATAGTGGTTGTACTAGTTTACATTCCGACCAACAGTGAAAAGTGTTCCCTTTTTACCACATCCATGCAAACATCTATTATTTTTTTATTTATTAATTATAGCCATTCTACAAGAGTAAGGTGGTATGTCATTGTGGTTTTAATTTGCATTTCCTTGATAATCAGTGACGTTGAGCATCTTTCATAGGTTTTTTTTTTTGGCTGTTTGTGTCTCTTCTATTGAGAATTATCTATTCATGTCCTTTGCCCACTGTTTGATGGAATTTTTTTTTTCTTGCTGATTTGCTTGTGTTCCCTATAGATTCTGGAAACTAGTCCTTTGTCAGATGATTTTCTCCCACTCTGGGTTGTCTGTTTATTCTGCTGATTATTTCTTTTGCTATGCAGAAACTTTTTAGTTTAATCAAGTACTATTAATTTATTTTTGTTTTTGTTGCATTTGCTTTTGGGATCTTAATCTTGAATTCTTTGTGTAGGCCAATGTCTAGAGAGTTTCTCCACAGTTATCTTCTGGAATTTTTATGGTTTTCAGTCTTAAATCTAAGTCTTTGATCCATCTTGAATTAATTTTTGTATAAGGTGAGTGACGAGGGTCCAGTTTCATTCTTCCACATGTGGCCAGCCAGTTATCCCAGTACCATTTATTGAATAGGGTGTCCTTTCTTCAAAAAGTTTTCTGCAGGGCACTAGTTCCACCAGATACTTGGTTTTGAAAGCTTCCATAATCTGATATGTTTTAGAAATGAATTATAAGCTCTGAAAATCTTTATAGGAAAGATTCTTGTTAACCTTATTTAAACCAGAATCCCCCAAAGTTACTCAGATAATACTCCCTGTATTACCTGTTTGCTTTCTGAGGAATTTTCATTCCAGAGGACAGACTTACTGTATTTGTTAGTCAGAATCATTTCAAATCCAGACAGCCATTTTATGCAGCCAGAGATAATCTGCTTGTTTTATACTTTCCAAGAAGAAAAATTGCTTCAGAAATCCCCAAATTTCACTGATTCAAGATCATGCAGAGTTACTATTGATCCCAGGATAAATCTGTTGATAGCAGTCTTCTGTTTTTGGTTTCTGGCCACCTGTGACTTACGACCTTGAATCCATGTGCTAAGGCTGCCTGTCAGCTCTGCCTGTACCCCTTACTCCTACTGAATTCAGAGGAACTGCCCTTCCCAGAGTTATCTTGTGGCTGTTTTGTGTGTTGTGACATGGAATCTAAGGGAAAACTACAAACATAACTGTGCACAGAATGTAAGCTGCTTGTATATTTCGCCGAGTTTACACGAGTGATCTGAAAATGAGAGCTGGAGCCCACGGCAAGAGCTGGCACTGCCTGCAGACGAGCATCGCACTCACCCTTGTGCACCTGCACATCCGGTTGACCATTCCCCCTGAGATGATGTCTGCCTCACTCCTGCTCGGAAGCTCTCTCTGACACTTTCAAGGAGTTACGATAAAGCTATTGCTGATTGTTCCTTGCTGCTCTAAGAAATGGATTTTACTTGGAGCCAAGGATATGAACAACAACAACATATAAAGACAATTTCACAGTGAAAGAAGGTACTCTAATACCCACTCAACTGTAATTGAGCTGATGCAGGGAGAAAACATACATGAGGGGAAGGCATTAAAGCTAAAGTGCCTTTGTGTTGCTCAAAAGAAATAACCACCTCAAAACTTTATAGGTTACATACTCTAGAATTATACAAATTCTACATTAGGCAAATCGTTTCATAAAAATATAATAAAGTTTTAGGGAAGCATAACATTTTGTATCACTTTTAGAAACAGTGATCTGGTGCTACTGCTCAGAAGTTACTGCAATTCCAAATGGTGGTGGAAGGCAGTGATTAACCAACGTAGTCTTGGGTTTTCTTTTCCTGGTGAGTTTTCAGCTCCTCAGCACACGTTATTTCAGACATGTGTCAGTGTATGTCAGGTGCCAAGCCCATAAGAAGCAATAAATGAGAAATAGTTATGATTATGAAAGTTGCTAAATATATTCAGCTTACGTAGTTACAGTGTGGATTCCACTTTGAAAAAACATGAAGCTTTATTCTTATTCAATGTATTATGGGATGTTATCAAGGCACCAGTTCTAAAAGTTCAAAGGAATGAAAACAACACAGCCTTGTATCAAAAGTTGAACTTTAATGTTGTAAGACATCTTTAGATATCAGACACACAGATTTGTCATAATAAATCTGCAGTTAATAACTATATCTCTACAGTAACTGATAGTTATTATTCTGAGCATTTCAACAGATTGACCACGAGCAGTCCATGTGACTGGGTTTTAGGGAAGTGAGAACTCTGATTATGTTAGGTAGGTTGTGTCACCTGACTGTGCTTGGCACAGTAAGGCTTTGAATGCCTCAAGTAAAGCAACTGGAATCACAGAGGAGATCATGCTGGAATGGTCATGTTTTAGGAGCGGTACTGAGATTTCTGCCACATTTACATGGCAAAACACAGTTGGACAGCTTTAAGTTGGAGTGCCATGATCAGATTGCTGAAAATCACTGTAGCATGTTGTGAGGGATGGATTAAAGTGGAGAAAGATCAGAGGTATGCCAACCTAAATTAGAAATGTGTTCTTGGCTTTATTTAATTGATTTAAAGTAATGAAAGCTACCAATGTTTATCCAAAACCCAAAATTATTACACAAAAATTTCACAGACAAGACTGGTCATTATTTAGTTTTTTAAAAAAAGTTTTATCAGATAGAAAATATTGGCCCAAAATAATAGAAAACCCAACTCAAATGAACTTAGGTAATATAGACATGTATTAGCTAAAACATAGGTCCAAAGATAGGGTAACTCCTATCATTGCATTGCGAGAACATTTCTCACTTCTCTGTAATTCTCCTGGCTCTGTCTTTTTCCCTCTATTGATCTCATCCTCATGCTGACGGGAAGATGGCTGATGGAACTTCAGGGAATCACATCCAGATACAGCAGAGGCATAAAGGGACCCTCTTTTTTGGTTCTTTTTCTTATAACTGAGAAAATCTTTTTTCTAGAAGCCTCTGCTCTTGTCTGTCTGAAATTTTTTCTCAAGTTTCACTGGCCCGAAGTAACTTAGTAAGTTACGTGTACTACCCCTATACAAGCCACTGACCAAAGAAATGGAAATTACAAACATTGGCTTTGATGAAAAATAATGTATCCAGGAGCCAGGAACAGGGTGCCACTCCCTGAGCCCGAGGAACTGAGAAAATGGAACTCTGTGTAGCACAAAAGAAGGGAAGAGATAGTAAGTAGGAAACTAACAAGGTCTGCTACCTACTGTCCTGAAGAGTCAACCAATGACTATCTGAAGAAGCACGCGGGAAAATGCTGCACTTGGCGTGGAAAGGAGGCCCAGCCATTACTGCCTCCTGCTGGTTCCAAGGCCTCTGTTAGTGATGGCCGAGACCGTGTTTCTCACGGTGTCTTTATGTCTCTGTAAGTTGCATTCATAGTATTTAGGAAGCAGGCTTTTGCTCCTCCTCTTCTTAAAAATGTTTTCTTCTTCCTTTATGTTTCTAAGACATTTATTCCTTTAAAGCAGCAGTGTTGACAGTGGATGGAAAGTTTTTGATTCAAAGATAGACTTTTTAATATAGATAGTTGAGTGACCCAATATTTTAAGGATGATACAGTGGGAAACATAATGGAAATGTATGGCAGTTTAAATCAAAGATAGACTTTTTAATATAGATAGTTGAGTGACCCAATATTTTAAGGATGATATAATGGGAAACATAGTGGAAATGTATGGCAGTTTAATATTGCCTCTTATGAGACCTCAGTGGTGTGTAAATGGTGACTATTTAATAGAATTCTATATGAAACAGAAGCTGACATATGAGCAGTCTAGTGTTTTTTCAAATTGCCGTATGAAAATGTGTTTTTCCTCCACTTTTTCTCAATAATAATTTTCACCCTCAACCCACCAATATCTATTGTATGATTCCAAAACATGTCCTATCAAGTGGAAAACAGGGAATGATCTTAAAGTTAAAAAAGTTTATTAAACTTAAAAGTAAATGTACATAGTTATTAAGAACATTCGTAATACAAATTCATATTTATAATGTTATTTTCAGCAATTGCAAAAGCTGTATCTTCCTGAGTATACACTAAAAACATTGTAACATATAGAAGTACTTTATTTGACATTTCAGCTTTTACCCTAAAATTATTAAAAAACAAAATAAAGACAGTTTGGTCCATTAAAATCACACAATAATATCTGAATATAATTTGAATATGTAGTAGTTAAGTTCAGAGGAAACAACAGCAAATTGAACAAAATCAACATCAGTAACAAAATATGATTTGGGGAATTACAAGAGAACTTGGCTGAGAAGAACAACTGAAGATGGAAGAGAATTGCAACAGAAAGAGTAGGAGACGAAGGGCGAAGCAGAGGAAGAAATACGTAAAGCTTGGTTCTCCATCTTAATGCAATAGTAACGGTGCCCTAGGAAAGCCTGATACTCCAGGCTTCATTATCATTTGTACCTCTTGTGGGCAGAGCATAAGAACATATTGCATACTTGGGATAAATCAGAGACTCCAACATAAAAGTTTGTATTAACAATAAATAAGTGGAGTCCTGTGAAATTATCCATTCCAATCATATTTCTTAATATTCAACTAAAATTCCATGTTGGAATTGAGTGACCCAGATATCCACGGTAAAAATTAGAACGAGAGGGTGCTCCCTCGGTGTCAGTTTCCTAAGTAGAATTATGGCCAAATAAAATGATGGGAGGAAGCAACTGATTCCAAAGGAGGAAAATGCTAAGTCATAATATAAGTATACAATGGGATCTGAGCATTCATTCAATGTATTATTCATTCATTAACTCTCTCAGCTTCCTTCTTCGGTAATGCCGTCAATGGCCGCCATCCATAACTCCCACCACATAGTGGATTGATCTACTGTGGGATCTTGCCAACTTTCAAGAGACCTGATACTCACATGACAAAGAAGGGACACTATAAAGAATAGTTGATGCAAAGGACAAGCCTCCATGTGAATACAACATCTTTACATCTGTCTGGATCATTGAAAAGACAGATTTTCAGCCCTGATGTTTAAAATTTAATCTTTCCAAATGACTCCATATTACAAATGCTGAACACAACTGAAATATATATGGTTGACAATTATTAAAACTTAAATGATTTAAGAGGCCGGGCGTGGTGGCTCACACCTGTAATCCCAGCACTTTGGGAGGCTGAGGCGAGGAGATCACCTGAGGTCACGAGTTCAAGACCAGTGTGACCAATGTAGTGAAACTTGATCTCTACTAAAAAAAAAAAAGTCTTGAAAGAGACTTTTCCTTTGTCTGAAAGCTGGCTATACCTGAAAATGTTTGGTCTTCTACAGTATCTGAGGAATGCTAATTAATTACATTAATGATCACTCGGAAAAGCAGTCGTGTCTAATCTGTGAGTTCATAAAGAAATTAGGTTTTGGGATCTGACTTTTGGTCTGTTGTAGCAAAAGTGTTTTGTTCTTTTACCTGAAGAAGAATACAAATGAGAAGCAAACTGAAGCCTAGATGCCATTCAGGTAATCCCTGCTGTGAAGTCACAGACCATGACCAGAATAAATCACCTAGAATATTCTCTTAACAGAATGGCAGGGGCCCACTGCCTGGAGGAAAGAGATTACCTGTATGCATATCAGACAGGGCACAGGAGGGCAAACGGCAAGTGCCACCGAAGTCCAGACCACTTCCGACTAATCTGAGGACATTCAGTAAATACAACTTCAGTGTCAAACAAGGACTAGAATTTATTTCCTGGTAGACAGAAACCATATTTTCCAACAGGAACTGTATTTTCTCTTGCAGGCAAGCCTTGCTTGGATAACTACAGAAGCCCCGTACTCACTCTGAGGCACAGAATGTCTACATGCGTGACAGAACATTTAGCCCAGGCGAGGAAATCTGGGCACCCCCATCGGGCAGCCCTCCTTCCATACCATTTATTGTCCATGGCAGTACATGACAGGCCATCAGTTACATAGAGACGAGTGTGCTAGTTAAGCAATACTTCAAATCCAAGTGAGCCTGAACCCTTAAATTACTTCATCTTTCCTGTTGTGGTTCAATCCATTTCAGGTGAAACAAAGCAACATGAACTTCTAGAATATTCATATTGAAAAACATGAATTGATCTCAGTTTTCAAATGTGATACGAACCACAACTTTCCTGTGTTATAATTTCATATTCTCTAGACCGACATCATAATATTTTTCATCTGCAGAAATTTATCTGACGGAACTTGAAAGATATTTTACATGCTCGCAGCAACTCTCTTAGAAAGGACTGACGCTACTTGATAGGGCCAGGCAAACAGAGCTGGCCTCCTGGCGCTGGAGAGTTCAGGGAGTTTAATAAACTCAGCCAGATGTGTGGTTCAAGTATCCTTATCCAAAAGAGTGTAAAGCAAATCAAAGGTGGACGCTTAAGCTCAAAAGTCTCTTTCTTAGTAAGGGGTCAGTGGAGAATTACCTGACATTTCTGCATTTACCTCATCAGATAAATTTCTGCAGATGGAAAATTTTATGATGTTTTTGGTGTTACCCTTGCTTCCATCTCTCTCAAGCTTAAAATTCCAACTCTTCCGTCAGAGAGCACAGGTGTTTTCAGTGATCAAAAAGAGAGAAGAATAACCTGTGCAGGCGTCTCTCCCACACGCTTATTTTACATAGGAGGCATCTAAAGCTGGAACCGGTCACCAGTCTTGCTTGGGATGGTCAGTGTCAGAGTGGGTCAGGATCTTGGGTGGACACCCTTCCAATCCAGACAGGCTACGCTGCGTGACAGCCGCGGAGTGCCTGACACAGCTGCAGTATCTGTCAGCAGTCCACACTGCATCCAGCTATACTCTAACCTGTACCAACCAATTCTTCTTTTTTTGAAACAGAGTCTCGCTCTGTCACCAAGCGCCAGGCTGGAGTGCAGTGGGGCAATCTCGGCTCACTGCAACCTCCGCCTCCGAGGTTCAAGCAATTCTCCTGCCTCAGCCTCCCTAGTAGCTGGGACTACAGGCACGCGCCACCACACCCAGCCAATTTTTGTATTTTTAGTTGAGACAGGGTTTCACCATGTTGGCCAGGATGGTCTCGATCTCTTGACCTCGTGACCCGCCCTCTTTGGCCTCCCAAAGTGCTGGGATCACAGGCATGAGCACTGCGCCCAGCCCAACCAATTCTTTTATTTTTATTTCAGTTCCCTGGAGTCAGTTTTCCAATGCCCATTTTACGATTAAAAAGAAGCATTGAGAAACAAAGAACCAAAATTATTTCAACAAGACGAATCTTCCATTCCTGGCTGATTCAGGATGACAAAGCTCCAGCCTTCTGGCCAGGGCTTATCCTCACTTACTCCCGTTAGCCCCACTCAGTGATGTCACCCCTTAAACAAACGTTTTCCTAAAGTCTCTTGATAAACAAATCTGCTTTTACTCTTAAAATAATGTAGAATCTTGGGCTTGGAAAGAGCCTTAAAAATCATTTAATTGAAAACTTTTCCCAATGAATTATAATGCCACACTCCACTCACCATTCCTGTTTGTTCTTCTCGAAGAGGAAGGCGATTTCCATTCTTTATAGCAAATGTCTTCTCATTTCTGTGGGGCTGGGAACAGTGTCTTTAAACTGGGGACTAAAGAAATGCTAATTGTGGGCAACAGTTCATTTTTAATTTTTTCACCACAATATTTGTATGTCCAGAAACAGAGAGAACCTTTTTTTGTTTTTGATGGAGTTTTGCTCTTGTTGCCCTGGCTGGAGTGCGATGGTGTGATCTCAGCTCACTGCAACCTTCACTTCCTGGGTTGAAGCGATTCTTCTGCCTCAGCCTCTCGAGTAGCTAAGGTTACAGGCACCTGCCACCACTGCTGGCTAATTTTTGTATTTTAGTAGAGACAGGGTTTCACCATGTTGATCAGGCTGGTCTCGAACTCCTGAACTCAGGTGATTCACCTGCCTTGGCATCCCAAAGTGCTGGGATTGCAAGTGTGAGCCACCGCGCCTAGCTGAGGTATCTTTGAAGAGTAACATCCCACTTGAAAGCTACACTACTATAACATTTACTCACTACATATAAAAAAACCTGTTTGAATGACAGGAGAAGTTGTCTGTAACTGCACATTGGAATATGATTACATATGCAATTGTGCTTTGTCCAGTGCTAATTTTTAATGACAATGGAGTTTCTGTAAAGTACGCCAGGAGGAAACTTCTTTGCTCTACATTAGTCTGTTATATTTATGCTTACTTTGGCTGGAGAGTTTGAATTACACACTCTATCCCAGTACATGAAAAATTGAAGTTGGCTAGTTTGAGCTTTAGGATGAACAGCCACTTTCTTGTAACCAGAAATAAGTACTAGATATTGTAAGCTCTGAGGTGGAAATAGTGGACTGTGCACAACTCCATGGTGTTCTGAGGTACCTGTAAGGTTCTCAGAAATAAGTCACACGTTTGATTAACCTACCATAACCATGCTGGCACTTATAATGAGAGAAGAGAGACTTTTTGTTTGTTTAATTATCTATTCCAACTGTGATTATTTATGGATGGTGGCTAATTGCTTTAGAACGTATTGAAGAGCACACTTGTATATTAGATAGAAGTTCAAATAGACTTGGCTGCTCTAGTTTACTGTACACTAAGAGGTAGAATAATGTGTCGGAAAGTGAATGGCCTTCAGCCCTAGGAAGACTTGGGTTCAAATCTTAAGTTATAATGTTTATTTTGCTGATTTCTGGGCAAGTCACTGAACTATTCTGGCCCTGTGTTTCCTCTCCCAAAGAAGGAGAATAATAGCATCTGCTCCTAAAATGTTCTTTTGGGAATTAGAATTTATATATGTAAGTTAAATAGAGAGAGTTAACAAATTATAAGTACTAGACGCTTGGGAGTGATAAATAATACTTATTCCATTCACAAGGAGAGTTTAATGAACCACTGGGACTCAAACTACTCAAATCTTGAAAAGTCCTTTTATCGCACTTATAGAAACAAATTCACTTTCACTTGTGTCATAAGGTTAATTATGAAAAACATATCTGGCTATGTCACCTGCCCCAGTAATCAAATAAAACTAACAGCAACAAATTATTTAGCAGCAAAAATAAGTCAGATTTTAGCATTTGTTCAATGTCATATGCTACCATTGCCCTAGTTATTTGAAGAAGCTTTTTTTTTTGAGACAGAGTCTCACTCTGTCTACCAGGCTGGAGTGCAGCGGGGCAATCTCGGCTCACGGCAACCTCTGCTTCCCAGGTTCAAGAGATTCTCCTGCCTCAGCCTCCCAAGTAGCTGGGACTACAGGCGAACAGCACCACACCAGCTAATTTTTTAAATTTTAGTAGAGATGGGGTTTCACCATGTTGGCCAGGCTGGTCTTGAACTCCTGATCTCAGGTGATCCGCCTGCCTAGGCCTCCCAAAGTGCTGGGATTATAGGCGTGAGCCCCCGAGCCCCACCTTGAAGAAGCTTCTATGAACAAATACAATTATTAAGAACCCACTGAATGTAAATGAAGATGAGAACTTACATTCATTGGTGAAAACACTATGTGGTTAAACTATAAAGGTGAAGAAGTCAGCTTATAAACTGAGAATGCCAGGAGCTTTGGTCCCTTAGGATTTGTATTTTAAGTAACATTTTACAACATCTTAATGTTGTGTTCCAATTTATCACCTGCCACTTGAAGAACTTTTTTGTGAGATTAGATGATAATAGAGCTGTTTGATTCAGCTTTGTAGAACTGTTTTCTACTTTCAAAATGTCACGATATGCTTAAAAATATCTGCAAAAAAAGAGAGAATGAATTGGTTTTCATTTCCCTACAGTTTTATTTGTTGTTAATCAGCTTCTCAATGTCCTGTTGGATGTTCCTGTTTTCACCCTTCTTTCTTATTGCATAAGTATATTGTTAGCCACAAAGCAGAACATATTATCTTCTAAGCAAAGGTGGAACTTAAACGTCTTGAGAAAGAATTTCAGCATAGCAACTATTTAGCTAAGTTCATGCCACAGTGAGGTGCAAAGCGACACCTAACAAGGAAAGTCACTTAAACATGAGAGAGTTATTAATAAATCAGGAGAAATCAAGTGTGCGTGAAAAGGCTGGGTATTATGTGTTCTGTTTTCAGATGCAAGGTTACTACGTGTGTAACTGCCCTACCATGTAGGATACGCATTTGAGCAAATGTTCTAAATCATTACAATGCACTCCACAGTGAAACCTGTTTACAATGTTTCACACACACCGGCTTCGCATGTGGGGAGTTCTGAATTACACGTCCCTCTAACAGAGAAGTGATCCTCTAGGAGCGAGGCCCAAGATCATGACAGTCCTCCCCATTTATTCCTGACCATTGATTAGTGATACCTGAGAGGTGGCTGATGGACGTTAAGAATACAAATATGAGCATGTGGACCTCGAGCTGCAGGCGGCCTAATTGAGAAAGGAGATTATAAACAGCAACTTGCTCCTAGTACCGCTGTTGCAGCAATCCCTGCCGCTGCTAATAACAAAACAGAAGGCATCTGCCTTGCTCCGAAAAGCTGCCTTACAAATGCACTTCAAAAAAGAGAACATTTCTTTTAGCAAAATACGAGCTTAAGCAAGTTAGTCATTATATGTACCTCGGTTCCGTTATCTGTAAAAACACAAATAATTGCTGCCTCGCGCAATGATTTTAAGGGTTGAATAAGATATACGTGGGGAGTGTTTAGCGTTACGTCGGGAGCAACGTCAGAACTCAGTGGATGGGAGCTCTCCGTTTATTGCTCTCATTGCCTCTCACGTTCGTTGTATTAATGGAGGCGAAATGACACTGAGTCTACATCCAAGTATGTCACGGCCTCATTAGGGGCTTATGATACGCAAAGATGTTAAAAGATCATCACGCCAGGCATTATATGTGATAATTACAGATGAACGTCAGGCAATACGTGCTGAAGATGTTATTTTCATATACCCCTTTATCTCCAAAAAATAGAGTTGGCGTAACATTCTTGTTCATAAAAAAATCATAGAACAGAACAAAAATGTTATGTCCTGTTTCTGCTTTCATCCTGGGTATCAGGTTCATTTCTCCAAACAATTATGTGTCCAAATGTAAAGAGATCTAAATATAAATAACAATTTTCAAAAGCCATAATCAATCTAATCCATCTAATCTAAAAGCTAACACCTACTCAAAGATACACAGGACTGAAGTGGCTGAATAATATATCAGAAATATTGATAAGCTTATCACATGTGCTTTTCTTTACAGCTTTTAAAATACAGAGTTATTATTGAGTTTGGGTGGCTGTCCATTGTCTTTGTGGACACAAAGAATTAAAACCTGCCATGACTGTAACTTTCGTACCTAACTTCACGACAAAAATCACAATGGCCCCTGACAGGACCTCTTTGACCTGGACCGACAGCCGCTGTGACCGAGACGCTTGTTCTGGGCTAATGGACCTTGATGGACTTCTGTGCCAGCTGAACTGCAGGTGATTTTGAACGGCTGAACAGAAAATGACCTGGTGGCTCAGTGAATAGGCAGGTTACGTGGATACTTGGGGATGGGCTGATGGCAAAACATATCTTCTGGACAGGTCATTGATGGGTCGAGACAGAAAGTGGAAGGTTTTGTGCCTGTTACTCACTCGAGCTCATTCTGACCCAAACGAGTATCCGGAGGAAATAACTGGCGCCCAGGTGCAGCGTCACACCTGTCCTCATGAGTGCCAATCAAGCATTTTGGATGGAAATTCCCCTCCAGTGATGGAGAATACTGGCTTCAATCCTTTAACTGGGGCATATTCCTTAGTTATTACGCACGTCATAGGGGATAGAAAAGTAAATATCATGACTAGAATGATGAAAATATGCTGGCATACAACTTCTATTTTGTTTTCATTCTCATTTTCTTGATATAATTACATGTCCCACTTAAAAATATAAAGGTGAAAAAGTCATCAGAAGCCATGACTTTCCATGCTGGTTACATGAACTCCACATGAGGGCTGAAGGAACTCTCGCACACCATTGAGGAAGTTTGCTAATATGCCAGATGATAACAATATTGACAAAGTGTCTTCGTGCCTGCCTCATTTTACTGATATTTTATTTTTTGTTTGTTTTGGTAAAGAGACTGGGAGGAGAGTTGCTGGAAAGGTCTTATTGATAGGAATAGAAGAGGGAGAAGTGTATACACTTGAGAATGTGCAGAAGTCAACAAAGGCATTAATTTTGAGGCAAAATGTTTAATGTAGTGTCTTAAGCATCATTTTCCCACTGGAGTAAAGCCAGCCAGTAATTATGTATTGCACCAGAGAGCTATAAAATCAGTAGAGCTGATCTTTCTAAGTCACATCTCTTTTAAAATGATATTGTAGCTTTATTTTTTATAAGAAAACAATGCACCAAAGTGTTACTATTAAGGAACTCGAACTCTTAATATGATAAATAAGGCCTTGGTTTTCATGTAAGCAGAAAGAATGTAAATAATTATATCAACTTTAAAGACCTGCCAGACACATAAAAATGGCTCAGCGATTTCTGCACACTTTCCTGGAGACACGGGAGGAATAGAGTGATGTGCTACAACTGGGGATAAGATTGGTAAAATACAAACACGAGCAAAAATATGAATGTTGATAAATGTGCTCCCAGCGAGTTTTCCCAAGTCCCCATCAAGAGTGCCCAGCCAGGACCAGGCACGGTGGCTCACACCTGTAATCCCAGCACTTTGGGAGGCTGAGGCAGGCAGATCATGAGGTCAAGAGATCGAGACCATCCTGGCCAACGTGGCGAAACCCCGTCTCTACTAAAATACAAAAATTAGCTGGGTGTGGTGGCGTGTGCCTGTAGTCCCAGCTACTCGGGAGGCTGAGGTAGGAGAATTGCTTGAACCTGGGAGGCAGAGGTTGCGGTGAGCCGAGATTGTGCCTCCAGCCTGGCGCCTGGCGACAGAACAAAACTCTGTCTCAAAAACAAAAAAAAAGAGTTCATAGCCAGGAAAAGCAGGATCACAATGCAATGATGCCAACGTGATATAACGTGGTGTCTCTAACAGGTATTTCCGTGTGGAGTCTTAGAAACAGAATGGGAGTACCACAGTCTTTTTTTTTTTTTTTTTTTTTTTTTTTTTGAGATGAAGTCTCACTCTGCTGCCCAGGCTGGAGTGCAGTGGCACAATCTTGGCTCACTGTAATCTCTGCCTCCCAGGTTCAAGTGGTTCTAGTGCTTCAGTTTCCTGAGTCACTGGGACTACAGGCACGCACCACCATGCTGGGCTAATTTTTGTATTTTTAGTAGAAATGGGGTTTCACCATGTTGGCCAGGCCAGCCTCAAACTCTTGGCCTAAAGCGATCCACCCACCTCAGCCTCCCAAAGTGCTGGGATTACAGGCATGAGCCACTGCGCCTGGCCTGGGATCTCTCATTGCAACTCTACAACCGTGCAGTGTGGGAGAGGTCCTGTCTGCTGGGGTGAAGCATCGGGTTCCATTGTTTATCACTGATAAGGGGCATTAGGGCCACCTGATAGTATAATACCATCCAAATTATCATTTGTATCTCTTGAAATGTGTTCACTTTTCATTTAGGTTATTGACATGTCAGGTTTTTCTGCTGAACAGAAATGAAAAATGTCACCTTGACATTTTGCAGCATGACTTTAATTTTTAAGAAATTGACCATTCTGAATAGAATGTTAATGTTTCGTGAGACTGAATGTTGTGAATCAGTTCTGTAATCTGAACACACAAAGCCTGGGACCAGACAATGGATCCTGACTGCCCATGCAGGTACCATGATCTGAATAGATGCTGCTGCTTCTAGAGACATCTGGTCTACCTTTGACAAGCCTTTAACTATAATACATTGTAGAAAATTAATTTTTCTTTTGAGATGGAGTCTTGCTCCTGTTGCCCAGGCTGGAGGCCGTGGCACAATCTTGGCTCACTGCAACCTCTGCCTCCCAGGTTGAAGCGATTCTCCTGGCTCAGCCTTCTGAGTAGCTGGGATTACAGGCATGTGCCACCATGCCTGGCTAATTTTTGTACTTTTAGTAGACACGGGGCTTCACCATGTTGGCCAGGATGGTCTCAATCTCTTGACTTCATGATCCACCCGCCTCAGTCTCCCAAAGTGCCGGGATTACAGGCATGAGCCACCACACTCGGCCTACTAAATTTGATAGCATCCACATAAGCAAGCTGAACTGAAGAATTAAGTCAAAAAAATTATTTTTAAAAATAATAAGAATGTCATTTATTTTATTTTTTTGGGACAGGCGCTCTTGCTCTGTCACCAGGTTGGAGTGCAGTGGTGCAGATATAGCTCACTGCAGCCTTGAACACCTGCATCAGCTTTTTATTGTGCTTGTTACAGAATCCTCCAAAACAGTGGCATAAAACAGCAATCCTGGTTCTTTCCCATAATTTCATGCACCGACAATCCAGGCAGTCCTGCTGTTCTCACTTGGCTTCCCTCGTGCAGCTGCAGTTACCTGATGGCTTGCGGGAAGCAGAGGGTCCAGGGTGGCTTCACCGCTCCTCTGGCGGTCTGTGCTATCTGTTGTGTCAGGCACCTTAGTCTCCTCCACAGGGCCCTTCCACCACGTGCTACTGGTCTCAGCATATCAAAAGGTCTGCCTTGTGTCAGGAGCTGAAGAACACGCCTCACCTCCTGCTTGTGGAGACAGCAACATCACATTGCAAAGGGACAGGGATGTGACAATGCTCTCTTCATTAGAGGCACCATTCATTCCAGCCCTTCCCCACCATCTGTTCGAGTTCCCGCTGTGCCTTTCACACCTGCTCAGTACTTCACTGAGGTTGCCTGTCCCTGGCAGCAAATGGGCGAGTGGAGGCAGGAGTTTGGCAGCCACTGAAGAATGATGTTTTTGTTGTTTGAACTCCAAATCTCTCTCCCGTTTTTCGTTTGTTTGTTTGAGAAGGAGTCTCCTCTGTTGCCCAGGCTGGAGTGCAATGTCAGGATCTCAGCTCACCGCAACCTCCACCTCCCGGGTTCAAGCGATTCTTCCTTCTTCAGCCTCCTGAGTAGCTGGGATTACAGGCATGTGCCACCACGCCCCGCTAATTTTGTATTTTTAGTAGAGACGGGGTTTCTCCACGTTGGTCAGGCTGGTCTTAAACTTCTGACCTCAGGTGATCCGCTCGCCTCGGCCTCCCAAAGTGCTGGGACTACAGGCGTGAGCCTTCGCACCCAGCCTCCCTGCCGCCTTTTTTTAAGTTCACAGATCTATATTGATCCTCACCTAGAACAAAATCAGACAAGTGTATCAAAGAGTTTATAGAAAGATAAGCTCTAAAAAATGTTTCATAAGGTAAGACAGGTGAGAAAATAAATGCTTAAAGTTAAAATTGGTGTTTGTTCAAACCTTAGGGCACCCAAAGTTGTTCCAGCTGCCTTGCTCATGCCATATTGACTGGTGGTACAAAGCTGTTTCCCAACTCTCAATTAAAACTAGTTTGCATTAGGAAAAAATGCAAAATCAGTATGTTTTCCATGATACGATGGAACAAAACATTTTCTTCAAATCATTTTAAATATGGAAAAAATAGGAGTTTTTAAATTAAAATTGGAAGGAAAATATGAAACAAAGAGAAGCATAAATAAGATTTCCAAAGACAAAGAAATACTAGGTACAAGGGAGACTCTTAACAGTAGCTGAAAGGAAAACTTACGACTTCTGAGGTTCTCAGGCCTCTGAGCAACCTCTGATGTTCTGCTCTTAAACTTCAAACAAAGGGGAAGTTGAGCCACTGGGAAATGGATGCTCAGAGCGTGCGATGCTTCCTTTAAACCAATAAATCAAAATCCTCCTCGAGGAACATGAGGGTTTCCACAGGCAGCTCCCCTTGCAGGGACCCCAGCTGATCTATCACCGTGCAGGATGAGGAGCCCGCAGTCCCTTTGGGTGCCATCCCCTCCCCATCTCCACGCGCCCACACACCCCACTCCCCAGATCGTGCCCATCTCATTACCAGTCACTCAGTTCCTACCATCTTTAAGGTCCACTCACCGCTGACATCTTCTGTTCACCTCATCCAATTATTCCTGGCTACACTGGCGTTTCCTATCCCTACTTTCCTGTGAAATTTTCAGTCTGCACTGTGCATTTGGACTGCGCGTACAGTAATTATTAGAAAGGCAGCCACACCTGCCGTCTAGGGCTTTTTATGTGCCAGGGCAATCGGCGTTGTCCTGTGCTGGCTCCCAGCTCCTGCTCTTCCTCTCCAGTAGTATCTCTCTATCTCGTCAGGCAATGACTGTCCCCACTGTGTACAGAGGAAATGGAGGAAAACTTGAGAGTACTCCTTCCTACGACGTGAAGGGTCAAGACCTTCCTCTCCTCATTCCGACATCCCTCAGGAAATAAGCGATGCCTTCCGGTGCAAGAATTCCCAGAACAGCCAGAGTTAACCATCCAGCCGCTGGCCCCCACTGGGTTAGGCTCTCAGCGTCCTGTCCCGGCTTTTTTGGCTTCAGGACGGCCATGTGGCTTCCGGATCCCTGCTTCTAGTCTTTCTGCAACTTCTGGATTCCTGTCATTCTTATGCCTGCCCTGGGCCGCCCTCCGTTCATTCTGCAAATTCCCTGAAGCTTTTCAATAAATTGCTTATCTCCAATTAGCCTAAATCGCGTTCAGTTATTTTCAGCCCAGTGTCCTGATCCAGCCAAGCACTGAGGACAGTCTGTGTGCAACACGTCTAACCTAGGATTGTAGATACAGACCAGAGAAAAGCTACTGTTTTGGTTTTCTTATAACACGAAAACAAAAGCATTTTTTCAGATGCCAGAAGTCGCTCCGTGAATTCAGAGCAGCCTGCGCCACCTGAGGGTTTCTTCTTCTGGTATCTGGGACGTACAGAGGAGGCTTCAGTCCCTGCACAGTTAGCTCTACCTGTGCTGGCATCTACTGGGTGTCTGACCTTCCTCCACAGCCATGCTCGCTGTCATGGGTTTAATTGCGCTTTCCCAAGATTCCTACGTTGAAGTCCTAACTCCTAGTAACTCAGAAGGCGACTGTATTTGGAGATGTGGCCTTTAAAGAGGTGCTTATGTTAAGACTGAAGACTTTCGGGTGGGCCCTGATTCAGTCCAGCTGGTGGCCTTATAAAAAGGGCGTATTAGGATGTACAGAGAAGGGTACCCAGAGGAAGAGCACACCTGCAAGTCAAGGAGAGAGGCCTCGGAAGAAAGCAAACCTGGCAGCAACGCGGCCTTCTGGCTTTCAAACTGTGAGAAGATAAATATCTGTCACTTAAGCCGTTCAGTCTGCAGTATTTTGTCAGGGCAGACCTAGCAAATACGTGTAACCATCGTCCGGTCAACCGTCGCTCTGTTTACCGCGTAGTATTCAAAACCTCTCCAGGTCTGCACCTGAATCTCCTTCATGCACTTCCTTGAGACTCTTGGGCAATTCTAATTTCCCCAAAACCCATGCTCTCCAACACTGCCTTAGTCTGTTTCCTGAAAAGTTAAACTGTCATTCGCTTGGTTCCTGTGAAGATGTGCGCTGGGTCCTCGAGGTATAAAGTGTGTATTTTCTAAATAAATACTTAATTGGATTCACAGTCATATTGATGACTGATACTTTCCTAAATTTGGGGTCCAATTAACTGTTTGTGAAGACTCCCCGCTTTGTTCCCAGGCTCCTGTGCCCAGCTAAGCATCTTCTTACAGACAGATAAATGAGGACAGATAAATGGTTGCAGGGCTCAGCCTGTAGCAAGAGATACGGGCTGTAGAAATATTCAGAGCACACATTTTGCCAGTGTGATTTACACACAATACAATTTATATAACGAAAGTATATATATAATGATTTTTCTATAAAATATTTTTAATATTTTGAAGGTTTTGACATTCTTGACTTTTACATTACTCGGTTGGGGAACGTTGAGTGTGGTGTAGTGCACTGGTCTGAGGAATCATTAGCAAACATCTCTTTAATAACTGGTGCAGAGCATTGTTCCCATTCGTGATTAGCTGAAGTTAATAATTTGTTAAATTTGGTTTCTTTCTTTGTTTTAGAAATACATGGGGAGTTTTCATGAAATGGGAAAAAGAGAAAACTGATTTTCCAGCTGAGAAATGAGCAAAATATTGCTGGACAGCCAACATCTGGTATCATTTAAGTCTGCTCTGGACAGGGAAAAAAATAAAGATTATACCAGAGGGAGCAACCCTGTTTTTGCAAGGAAAAGAGGGAGATGACATGGTAGGCCTTTTCAGTGATTAAAACCCTTTCATTTTCACATAGCCTCAGTACAAATAGAGCATTTGTCTTCGTTCAGCTTTTGCCTTTCATTGTCTAGTGTACAGACTCTAGAAGCAAAAATGCTAGAATTTTATTTTCCCAGAGAATGATGCTAAGTAAAGATACCTCAGTCTTTCCATCTCTTTAGCAAGCAACCCCATAGGCTGCCTTAGGTGAATGTGCATTAAATTCAGAGGGAAGGGGAGGGTTGACTTATTGTTCTCCTTTTCAGGAAAGTAAGAAAGAGAACTGAAAAGTATGTCCTTTCAAGGTCAATGTATATGATTACCAGGAAATTTGGTAAATTAAATCCTCTGGCATTGGGAGTGCAGATGTTGCCGGAAATCACTCCTTATAAATCAGTGGTGAACAGAATGTTGCTCATTCACCTTTTCTCCATTGTAAAAAGGGCCAGAACTCAGCGTATTTGTAATGTAGCCACATAACTACTAATTACAGAAATATACATTTCATACATGCCTGCTGAAAGCAGTCACCTCGCCGGAGACACATAAGCCAATGCAAATGGAATAAAGCATCAAGAACGTGGCCTTGCAGCACAGATGAAGTCACTTGCCCCGCAGAGTTTAACTGAGGCTCATGCGAGGGATTTCACTGCAGCTCGCCTGCTTAATGGCCCCTTTGTGCAATCACAATACTTTTCTTGGTTTTCTATGCCTGTACTAAAAAGCTATGACTTATAAACTTTATAACATAGCTGCAATGTTGATACTAAAATGTAAATGAATGCACTAAGGCTGGAAGCTTACCGGCGGTAGAGACGAGTCTATCTCTTGGGAAAAGATAGACGATGATAGTCAAAATGTCAAATATATGTGACAAAAATGAAATTACTACTTTTACCTAGGAAATATATTTCCTGTGACAAATGCCCCCAGTTACTTCGGATCTGTATTTCTAAGTGATCTCAAGTATCATGTGGTTAGAATATTGCAGGCAGTTCTCGGCACGGAGATGCACGTTTTAAAGCACTGGAAGTTTTAGAAATAAAGAAGCAGGTAAGAATTTAGCTACTGTTCTTTAGTACTGATATATATTTAAAGCAGTATGTAAACTTGTGCTTAAATGTGTGTGCGTGGTGTGTGTGTGTGTGTATTTCAGAATGACAAGTTAGATTATGTGTACATGGTTCCCTAGACAGTAACGGCCTGGATACTCACCACTTGTTTGCTTCCTGCTGGAGAATAGAATCTTATCTAATGAATGACTGTTTCTATAGGGCACCCTAAATAAAAACAGCTTCTTCTCTGCTCTGTGGACCGAGTGAGACCCCGCGGGCGGATGCAGTAGCGGCCTGCTGGCCACGTTGTTTTGCTAACACCGAACCCCAGAGCTGAACAGGCTTCCCCTCCCAGTCCCAGAAGCTCTCCAGCTCCCAGAAGTGCAGTTTCCAGATAAACAGCCCAGCCTAGCATCTACAAGCAATTCACTTAGCAAAGAACGCGTGAGAGGCTGAGCAGAGCATGCAGTTTTCTGAAAATTTTCAATAAAGCCATCACTCTCCCTTCCCAGGGGCAAAGTTGGTAAAGGGATGGACATCAGGAGTGGGGCAAAATCCTACCCACTTTAACAGCTGCAATTAATTTATAAAATAGAAACATATTAATTTATGCTGCAACTAGCTAATATGCATAGAAGCTGGCACATCCATGAGCCATTTTGCCTTTAGGTGAAGCACATGCCCTCTTACAGGCAGCCACTGAGTCTTCTGAATCAGCCTTTTAGCAGGAGTGGAGTTGATTATCTTAAGCAGAATCACTGCTTAGGAGAAAGGGGGTAGAGAGTGCCCAGCTATGACAAGGACTAGGTGACCAGGACCCGTCTTTAGTTCAGCAGTCCAGAGAACAGTGACAGTGACTTCAGTACGCATGCAAGCATACAGCCAGACAGCACTGCTTCTGAGAATAAATGTAAAATAATGCATACTTCTTTGGCTACCAGGGATGGTGGATAAGAACGTGAACTTGGCAGTCGGAAAACCTGTGATCAGGTGTGTATCACTCTTCGCTAGGTGACGGCTTGGGCGAGTGACTTAGCCTCTGTGTGCTTCGATTTCCTTATAAGTAAAACGTAAGTGTGATAGCATCTGTCTCAGAGTATTGTGTATATTGTGTGGAGGAAATATAGACACAACATAAAGGACTGCCAATAGAAGGAATCAAAAGATTTCATAAGATTATAAAATCACTCTTGAACGACACATAACATACTGATTTTTTTTAAGGATCTTTATCATATGGGAAACTATAAGGACATATGAAAATGTTAAGGGAATAGCATTGGAGAATACTTTGATGTTTACAGAGCCCCTTTCTCTGAAGTACCGAATAATGCTTGTTTTATATATTTGTCTTCGTTATATTTGGCCATACATATTCTGTTTTGCTAAATGTGGTCAGTGGCTTCAGTCGCTTCTAGACAATCCTGACTTATATAAATATGCAGACCAGGTAAAAAAGCCAGAATGAAGAGCAAACAACCTGTGCAACAGATGTGTGCAGGGTTTGCTGATCAAATAGTTATATAGTATTGAATTCTGAAACTTTGATATTTGAATGTGTTGATTTGGGACACAATAATTTGTTATCTATGTGTCAATGGAGAAGAAACTATTTTACATGGATTGAAGTTGATGAAATTATAATTGTTGGCAACAAAGCCAGAGAAAATAAATATCTTAACTAGAAAAATGAGTCTTAAAAAATAGATTAGAATGGTATTTCTGAAAGGGAATGAAGATTTCGAGTGAGTTCCTGTGGGGCAGCATCCACAGCTCACAGTCACTGAGCCCACGCCCCTACGTCCCTGCATCCAGACTAGTCCTTCCCCACCTGAACAGACCCTGAGCTTGGTCTCAGTCTCTTGGAGGTCACTCTGACTGTAACCCAGATACTCACTTTCACAGCTCACATTTCCCCAAAAGCTGCTGGGTTTTCCCCTGCTTTCATAAAAAGTTTCAACGTATCGAGAGATCCTTGTTTCATAATTAATGGGAAATGTATTTTTTCTTCCACTAACTCTGAAAGTCTTTGTAAGGGTTTGAGCTGGGGACCGTGATATAAATCACATATTTTAAATAAATTCCTTCCTTCTATCATGGTTTTCTGTTCTCCCTACTCTACTGATCCTTAACCTGTCCCATTTCTAATGACTGCTGTGGTCTTTTTCTGTACAATGTCCCAGTATACTGAATCTCACATTCCTCCATTCCTCAAAAGGCCCACTACTACAAAGACGGAGTACCGGAAAAGATTTTTCTGAAACTTCAGTTTAATAAGAACGGTTTCAGAATGTGAATCTATCACCAACCACTGAAACTGCAATATGGCAGCCCTAAAAATTCACGGGCTATTTACCTGCAAGAGCTCATTTATCCTGGTCCTTGTTCATCACCAAAATCTTCAGTTTTCACTGTTGAGGGGAGAATTTCTTCACCCTTTCTAGGTACCAATCAATCCTCAGCCTCAACATTTCTGTTTTTTTCTCATGCTGAGCAATTTGTTTTCCACTGCTCACCCCAAGCAGGGTCCAGACGTATCATTAGCACAGGAGAAAATGCATTAAGGTATTTTGTTACACAAGCCTCTAACCCTGGTCCTACTCCCTTAGAACACAATACACTAAACGAAGGTGGAAAAGAACACTGTCCTGTTTTTGATTATCTCATTTTTAGCAGGGATCTCTTTCCTGCTAGTTTTTGAATATAGAAAGGCAGCCGTGAAGATGTATGTCTGACTTGTCCAAAGCAAAGCCCTGGATTCCTTAGGTTTTGTTATAGTTGTTTATGTACCTGAATTCTCACCTGTACTAGGCTGTAAGGTCCCTAAGGGTAGCATTCCGTTTTGGTTAACAGCTGAATAGACTATAGTTCCTAAAAAATAAGCCAAAGTGTCTAAAAAGTAGCAGCATGGTCTATCTCGGCCTTCAGTAAATACATGCTCAGTGATTGGCAGCAGAGAAAAAGAACACGTCGAGGTCGGGCCGGGCACCATGGCTCACACCTGTGATCCCAGCACTGGGAGGGTGAGGCGGGTGGATCACATGGGGTCAGGAGTTCAAGACCAGTCTGGCCAACACGGCAAAACCCTGTCTCTACTAAAAATACAAGAATTAGTCGGGCGTGGTTGTGGGCACCTATAATCCCAGCTACTTGGGAGGCTGAGGCAGGAGAAACTCTTGAACCCAGGAGGCAGAGAGGGCAGTGAACTGAGATTGCGCCACTGCACTCCAGCCTGGGCAACAGAGTGAGACTCCTTCTGAAAAAAAAAAAAAAAAAAAAGAACATGTTGAAAGTAAAAAATGTATACCAAAATAGTATACAACCGTGCCTAGTTAAATTAAAATAGTTTTAAAAAGTTGAACAACAGAAGGTAGGAAATTTCTACAGTCATTCACTCAACACGTACCCTGTACACACCCCAAAGTGAATAGGTTTTAAACTTTTTTTTTTGTACAGAATGTTCTAATGAATGTCTTGAAGGAATTTCAAAGAACAAGGTAAACGTGGCTGCCTTGCTTCATGTACCATATTACACAGAGATAGTGGAAACCCTCACAAATTCCCCATCACTGGATCAGTTCTGTGTCACAAAGCCCATTGCACTGTCCCCACCGCTGTGTTATGGCGCCAGTCCCTGCCATTACAGTGCTGGCACAGCAGCGTGGCCTGGAAGACACCGAGGAGGCGAACAGGCGACGGGTGGATGGATGCTTGGTATTCTGCTACTGAGCCATGCTGCGAGATCACACATGAGCTCGGGGTGAGAAGCACTTCCTCCACACTCCAACCAGCCTCCACCAGCCACGAGAAGGACGCTTTCCGCTTTATACAATGATAAACGCAGAAGCAAATGTCACGTTTTCTCCATTTTAAACTTTTTGCCCTGTCCTGCGTTACTTTGAAAGCTGTGCTTCCATATTGTTTGTGATAAGAGAAATAAGGCTACACATAGAAAAGCCCTTCGTCCGGGACTTGAGGAGCAGAGCTGTCTGTGAGCCACTCTTCCCAGGTGGCCTCTCTGGCAGTGACAGGATGGGCTCTCCAGACAGGGCCTGAGCGACTTAGTGGACCAGTCAGTCCCATTAAGCTGGGCAGCAGGAGGCTGTGTCAGCTGAGCCAAGGAATGGCGCTGGAGAGTCAGAGGCCGTGTTCCTTGGCAGCAGCTGCCATCACAGAGTGCCACAGACTCGGTGGCCTGAACAAAAGCAAGTTATGTCAGCAGTTCTGGATGGTAGAAGTCCAAGATCAAGGTGCCGGCAAGCCTGCTTCCTCCGAGGCCCCTCTCCCTGGCTTGCAGATGACCACCCAAGCCCTGTGTCTATCCAAGACCTTTATGTGAGCACATTTCTGGTGTATAAATTTCTTCTTCTTACAAAGACACCAGTCAGATTGGATTAAGGCCCATCCTAAAATCTTTAATTAAACTTTATTGCATAATTTAAGACTGTATCCCCCCAAAAATGTTGCATTCTGGAGTACTAGGGGCTAGAACTTCAACATGTTAATTTTGGGGAGACAGCCCATAGCAGATGACGGCCAGCCAGGAAATGGGAAGAGTGGAATGCTATCCTGACTCTTTCTCGCCTGATAGGTTGATAAACTCCACATGCCAGGAAACATTCATTCAAACAAACAGGAATCTGCTCAAGGTTTGGAGCCTTATTTTCATGCCATGGGCAGTCCATATATCCTCATTTATCTGTAGGAATTGCATGAGATGCTTTGGAGTGAGTTGCTAAAATAAGGTTTTACTCTGTAGAGAAAACACTGTTCTTTGGGATCATTGTATAATTTTGCAAATAGTGAAAAGTAATCTTAATGAGCCGCTACAGACAGAGGTTTAATATTCAGTCTGCACAAACTTCTAATTCTAGCATCAGACAATAGCATTTTATGCTCCAGGTAAGGATTTAAAAAAAAATTTTTTTTTTAATATATACACTTTTTATTGCATTTTCA
>PVKV010001910.1:57248-186503 GCA_004027835.1 Alouatta palliata
CATGCAAGATTGTTACATAGGTACACACATGGCAGTGTGATTTGCTGCCTTCCTCCCCATCACCTATATCTGGTATTTCTCCCCATGCTATCCCTCCCCAACTCCCCACCCCCCACTGTCCCTCCCCTTTTTCCCCCCGACAGACCCCAGTGTGAGATGCTCCCCTCCCTGTGTCCATGTGTTCTCATTGTTCAACACCTGCCTATTAGTGAGAATATGCGGTGTTTGATTTTCTGTTCTTGTGTCAGTTTGCTGAGAATGATGGTTTCCAGGTTCATCCATGTCCCTACAAAGGATGCAGACTCATCGTTTTTGATGGCTGCATAATATTCCATGGTGTATATGTGCCACATTTTCCCTGTCCAGTCTATCACCGATGGGCATTTGGGTAAGGATTTTGGAGAAAAAGCAAAGTTTGAATTATGCAACAGATATTTATTTGAGTACAGCTTTACATGCAGTACCCTAAAAGGTACTTTAAAATTTAATGTGGTTCAGTAGAAACTTTTGGCCTTTGAAAGATAAAATTAAACATGGGATAACTTCACAAAATGAACCTGAAACTCTTACAAATTTGGAAAAATTCACTCTAAGATAAACAATTTAAAATGAGAGGATTTTAGGAATATATTTTATATGAAAGACAAAATTTTATTCCATGTTTTGAATGAGTTACTTTTATAAATTGACAAGCCTTTATAATTTAATTATAATTTAATATACTTTAATTGTATAGTTGTAGCCACTTTCTGAGTCATACAAAACGCTTACCTAACTCTAAAGAAATACAAAAACTTAAGCTTCAGTCATGCAAA
This sequence comes from Alouatta palliata, assembly GCA_004027835.1. Classification (NCBI taxonomy): domain Eukaryota; kingdom Metazoa; phylum Chordata; class Mammalia; order Primates; family Atelidae; genus Alouatta; species Alouatta palliata. Next base: position 58,064 of record PVKV010001910.1, read on the forward strand.
AATTTTTGTCTACATGAATGAATGTACTTTTACTCAGGGTCTAAGAAATATGGAATGCCTACCTCTGAACGATAGAAGGAGGATTTGTTTCTAGATCTGGTCACTAACCATTTCAAACAACCAAAGTCACATAATTTAGTTCTTTATAAAGAAGAGAAAAAAAATCACAAGAAACAATATCATGAATAATTCTTAATTCCTGTAAAATGATGCACTCCTAATGATGCATCTGTGATTTAATGTTACGGCTGTTTTGTAAGTTGATCTGTCTATCTACCTGTTATCTGTCTGTCTGTCTATCTACCTATCTATCTGTATTTTTTTGAGACAGAGTCCTGCTCCGTTGCCTATGCTGGAGCGCACTGCTGCAGTCTCAGCTTACTGTAACCTCTGCCTCCGGGTTCAAGTAATTCTCCTGCCTTAGCCCCCTGAGTAGCTGGGACTACAGGCTGTGCACCATCACACCCAGCCAATTTTTGTTTTTTAGTAGAGACGGAGTTCACCATGTTGCCCGGGCTGCTCTTTAACTCCTGATCTCATGATCCACTTGCCTCAGCCTCCCAAAGTGTTGGGATTACAGACGTGAGCCACTTCGCCCGGCTGATCAATACATTTTTACTGAATATCTACTACAACACCCACCGAAACAAGCTACTGTGGAAACAGTAATACATAAGTCTTACGATATCTGATGACTATGTAAGGGGGAGTTTCCCTGCACAAGCTCTCTTCTCTTGTCTGCCACCACGTGAGATGTGCCTTTCACCTTCTACCACCATGATTGTTACGCATCCCCAGCCATGTGGAAATGTAAGTTCATTAGACCTTTTTTCTTTCCAGTCTCAGGTATGTATTTATCAGCGGCATGAAAACAGACTAATACAATGAGTAAGGATGTGGAGTGTTTCTGTTTTGGCATCTAGCTTGGCTACTCAAAGAGGCTATAGTGTTGCCTAGAAGTTAACAAATTTCATACGTTATTATAAAACACCAGTAGAAGAAAACACAGGTGAAGTAGTAATGTAAAAATTATAATCGAATTTAAGAGAGGTAGATAACTCATTCTTGTTTGTTCATGTTGGAGAAGTCATCTCAGAAAAGAATTACATATACAGAATTCAAGGAGCTGCTTAAAAATTAAAATTAATTTTATGTGAATGAAAATAGATATAAGAGATGGAAGAGTGAATTCCAGGCAGAGGAAACAATATGATCTTAGGCAATAAATATTTAAATTATAAAACAATGAGTCAATTCAGTTTGATTGAGTGGACTCTGTTATACCTCAGGGAGTGGAGAGGAATGAATTTGCTTTTGGAAATATGATCTGGGTTATCTAAGGGAGTCTTGAATGACACAGTATGGCGATGGGGAAACTTTGTAAGTTTTTGAGGAGGTGAGTAGAATCAAAAAGAGTTGAGCTTGATATGAGACATGCATTTAGACGTCCTCTTCAGAGAGCTGAGAGTTAAAGCAATGAGTATGTGTATGATGCTTAAAATAAGGACTGAAGGTGGCATGACCTCACAACCTGATCTGTCCAGGGCAGGTCGATTATGTATTACTGTAATGTCTCCTTTGATTAGTGCCCCCGTTCTGTTTCAGAAATGTCACAGTTTGGATCATAATTTATATGATCACCCTAAATAGAGACTGCACAAACAGCTGGGCTCAGTGGCTCACACCTATAATCCCACCACTTTGGGAGGCTGAGGCAGTCAGATCACGAGGTCAGGAGCTCTAGACTATCCTGGCTAACATGGTGAAAACCCATCTCTACTGAAAATACAAAAATTATCTGGGCATGGTGGCTCACACAGTGCATCATTTTACTGGAACTAATAATAAGCATTCGTGACGTTATTTCTTGTGGTCTTTTTCTCTTCTTCATAAAGAACTAAATCCCAGCACTTTGGGAGGCCAAGGCAGGCCGATCATGAGGTCAATAGATCAAGACCATCCTGGCCAACATGGTGAAAACCCGTCTCTACTAAAAATATGAAAATTATCTGGGCATGGTGGTGCGTGTCTGTAATTCAGCTACTAGGGAAGCTGGGCAGGAGAGTCTTCTGAACCCGGGAATCAGAGGTTGCAGTGAGCCGAGATCGTTCCACTGTGTTTCAGCCTGGCAACAGAGTGAGACTCTGTCTCAAAAAAAAAAAAAAAGGAAGAAAGAAAGCACAAATTACTCATTCAATGATTATATTTAATAAATGAAAAACAAGTCCAGAAGGTGATAACGGAACAGTGGGAGAGGAGAGCTTGGAAATCTCAATTGTATGCTCTTGCCTGCTGGTTATAACTGGGCATGTGGTCACCATGTCTAGTATTCTCCACACATGGCATGCGGTTAGCTCGGTTCCCAGCAAGAGGGAATAACTGCCTCATAATTTTTACATTAGTTGTATTTCACTTTGGAATTACATTTCCTTCTTTAAACATTCTAACTTACTTTTCAAATTATTAATGTAACTTTAAAATAATTCTCACTCATTAAACTTCTACCAGCTCAAACCAAGATGATGGTGATGAATAGCACAGAATTGCGACTGAAAGCAATTTGTCAAGTGGATTCTTAACGTGTGTGTAAAAGAAAGTTCACTTGTGAGAAGATGACTTTGTACGTGTTGCTTTCAATATGATTCCATTCATTTTCCTCCAATGCCTCCATTCAATTTCAAACTTCCTGCAGGGAGTAAGAGCCTCTTTTCTCTTTCTAGTAAAATGCCTGCGAACATCGTTGAGTTAGGTTGATTGACTGGCTGACCAGGCGGTGCTCCATTAGGAAAGAATACTGCCATCCTGCCATGGTGTACGTATAGCGTTCATTTAGAAGTTTCACAAGCTGTGTTGTGCACACAGGCGTTTTAATCGCTTGACATCTCTGCTGCTAACTTACATTGTGACACATCTAACAAATTACCTCCATCAACATCAGCCTCGCGCTTCAGACTTTTATTATATCATATTTTCTCTACAGAAGTCTAATCTCAGCGGAGAGCATTTAAAGAGGATAGCAAATACTTTTCATAATAGCACTCTATTTCTCTATTAAATAGGAGTAGTTAGTGAGTTTTCAGCGATCCTAATGCCTATTTGCTTTTCCTAAAACTTCCTCATCATTGGAGAGCTGTGATAAAGGTTTATTTGGCAGAATATGCATTAAGGAACATCGGTATGTTAAAATCATCAGCATTATCACAAGCTGCCTACTAAAATATTACATTTGCCCATTTCTTCCTGTGTCATTGCCTGCTCTACCTAAGAAGGTGGTGCATAGCACACGTCCTTTTACCTAATGGAGACTGTGCAATTTCTGTTGTTAAGAATCTGAATTTTAAAGGCCTATTTCAACAGTAGTCTTATGTTTAAAGTACCTTGTTCTACCGTGGCTGTTGTCACTTAGTAATGATTCATGAAGCCTTCTAGGAAGAGTGGCTTCACCTTTAGTTTGCTGTGGAAATTCAAAGAAACTCAGAGTAATTCTGCATTCACCATTTATGTTTGAGAAAATAAAAATAATGGTTTTAGCCTTTTAAATACTTTTGACTACACAATAAAACATGCAGATGAAGCATAGTGCCTGGAACATTTTAGACAAAAAGCACTCTGTTAATTCTGCATTGTGATAAAATTTGTCTGAACTCCTGGTTTGGCTTTTGCTTACTCAGTTTCTTTTCATCACTTTAGGTCTTCCTAAATAAGAGTAATTTACTCTTACTGCTAAATGGTTAGAATACGAAACACAGTATTAGTACTTTTTCCTTTTTAGATCTATATATGCAAAATAATGTACCCATTTTGAGCATATAGTTCAATGAGTTTTGGTAAAATATGTGCTTACATAACTCCCAGTCAAGATAAAGGACATTTCAATCTCACCCCATAAGGTTTTATTTTGCCCCCAGGGAACTACCTATCTCTTCCCTGTCACTATCATTCTACCTGGTCCAGTATTTCATATCTGTGTAATCCTGTGATATGACTTTTTTGTGTCTTAATGCCATCGGTTAGAAATCTGTTTTGAGACTCTTCCCTGTGGTTATACATGTCAGTTGTCAGTTTCACGTCATTGGAAAGCAGTACAGTATTTCAATGCCTGAATGAACTTTTCTAAAAAAATTCTCATATCTATTGATCGACAATTGAGTTTCACAGTGCTCAGATACTTTGAATAAAGCTCTGTTAACCCTTAAATACACACCTTTTTTTGTGCATGTGCTTTCATATTTCTTGGGTAAATGCCTAGAAGCAGAATGGCTGTGTCAAAGAGTCAGTGCAGATTTAATTTCGTAAGGAATCCCCAGTTTTCTCTGCGTGCTTGTGCGTTGCACACAGTGGGAGCTGTGTTTGCTCCTTATCTTTCACGACACACTGGCGTGCTTTACCACATGGAGTTTCATCTTCCAAAGAAACGAGTTTTTGCAAACCTCTGTGCAATATCCTGTCTTCTGGAAGCATTCTCAGGTCACCTCTGCTTTTTTTTTTTTAGCATAAACGAGACCATCACCAGCTTTGGCTTTTTTAACAATCACCTTCATGTATTTTGTGAAGACTGCCTCTGCATGATTCAGCAACCTGACATTTTTAAGGATGCATTCCAGTTTTCCATTAAACACAACGTAAGTTAAAGAAAATTAAGCCATCCAACAAAATGTAAAACAGTTTCATTATGTTGACCTTAACTTCCAATACCAACAAATATATTTATGCTTAAAGCATTTCACATGAGATAATGACTGAATTTGAATTTTGCAATGATCTCATAAGCAAATAACTTTTAAATATAAACGTCTTATTTCAAAAGAAACAAATGTTGTATATTAATTCTCAAATAATGAGATATCATTCAGTAATAATCCATACATTTAAATAACTTCTCTGACTCTCTGTTTTTCTATGAAACAAGAATAACAATAACAATAATAATTTCTGTTCCAGAGAACTCTTAAGATGATTAAATGAGTTGATATTCGCTAAGAATTTAGCAAGACTTCTTGCATCTTAGGAAATGCACGGCACCTTTAAAATGGAATGGATGCAGGTAACCCTAACCATACACAATGCTGCAACATTATCGGACATGTCTCACCACAGGGAAGAGGTTAATTTCTTGGATATCTTGTAACCATACTTTTAAAAATGTGCCACTTAATAAACTGCAAAGATTCTGAGTTTTGCTGTTGTTCTTTATTTGAATCTTCACCGGGAACTGCTGTATTTACTCTGCTGTTTCTGGATACGTGGCTCTAAAAACAAATAGAACCTAGCAAAGGCAAAAGGTAATTTTATTCCCATATAAGCTAGTACTTTTGTTCAATTCTTAAAATCTAGTAGTGTTGCCAGACAAAGACAAAGAGAACTGCAGAGTTTGTCTCCACTGTATTTGCTGATCATCTTCGTTTGCTTGTTTTTGTTAGTTCCCTCCCTGTCCCCACAGAATGCAATGACCTTGTGGGTGTATATGATTTTCATTACAGGAAATGGAGTCGCTGTTACCTTCTCTGATTTCTAGATCAGGTTTATTTTAGAATCTCCTGCAATGAATGACCTCCCAAAGGCTGCAGGAGCGAGACTATCCACGTGGAAATCCATGTGAGGGGCTCCTCTCTAGCTGAACTCCGCCCTTCTCGTGGTGCTGGCTTTGATTCACAGCACTGGCATTGCAGGGAATGAATACAACAATAACAACAAAATGCTGGTGAAGAATTTGAGCACAGAGCATTCATTAGGAAAATTTATAGGTGATTGCCTATCTCTTAGATTTCACTAAGTAGGTGCATTACGGAAGTACTTTTGGAAATGTGCTTTAACCATCAAGCTTGATCAGGCATCATGTCCTCCCCAAAATTATTATGGTAAAATGGAAAAAAATACTTCCTAACAGTTTGAGTTATTGAGATGACCTCATTGTGTTTCTGAATCCTATGCCCTTGAATGCTGTAATAAAAGATTTTCACATTTAAACTTCAGATTCTCATTTTTAGGATAAATAATTCAGTTCCAACTTTCCTAAAGTCATTTGGGGGAGCCCTAGCTTTTAGCAAAAATAGAATGAAACAAAACAAAAATAAAAACCTTGAAACATAATAATAAACATTATTCAGAGTTCTGCATTTCACAGACCATTCCAGCAACTCCGCTAACATGCTACTGTCTAAAGACTCTCACATTTAATTTCATCACTTTTAACTCAACTTAAAAACTGAAGTGTACCTCAGACAGATAGTTGGTGCTCCGAGCCTCTGCAGAATAGAATTTTGAGAGAAGGGTTTACTATTTCTTTCATTTTAAAGAGTTCATCTGTAAAATGAACTGGATTTGGCTTTAGTGCGAAATTAGTCCATTTCGTAACTTTCTTTTCTTACTTTAATTTCTGGGGTCCACGTGCAGATCTTGCAGGATTGTTACATAGGCGGACACATGCCATGGTGGTTTGCTGCCTCCATCCCCCCTCCCCCGTCACCTACACTAGGCATTTCCCCCAATGTTATCCCTCCCCAATCTCCCCCAGCCCCCCATCCCTCCCTAAGCCCCACTCCCCAACAGACCCCAGTGTGTGATGTTCCCTTCCCTGCGTCAAGCAAAGAAAGAAAGAAAAACATCTAAACTGTGTCACCCTTCTTTCTATTACCATGTTAATTCCTTGGTTGTGTTTTCTCATACATTTGGCACGTCAATTGTTACAGCTTCCTATACTACAAATCCCACAATAACGTATGAGCATTTATGTTTGAAAACCTTGAAGTGAAGTGCTATTCACATCTTTTCAGTATATGCTTTATCATACTGTAATTTTTCTACAATGCAGATAATTGCCTGATTGTTGAGTGACTTATTAATTCACTAGAAATAATGTAAATGGCTTTCCACATTGATCTTTGAAAACATATTTTATAAGAACCAAAGCAGGACGATATGTGTTTCTCAGATTTTTAATATTAGAGCTTAATTTTATATCCTTTTTTCTTACATGGTATTTCTCATTAACCGGATTTGCATTAAACAAAACAATTTTTCTTTCATTTACACTGACAAATTCAATGAAGTAGGAAAGGTGGTGAACCGGAAAAATATGAAAATTGACTACATAAAGATGTTTAATAAAGAATGGGAGTTTTACGGGGATATGTATATTTTATCTCCTAAAATATGTGTTTGGTCTCTTTTGTCTATTCAGAACTCTTCCTTCTTTAGTGTTTTCAGTGTCAGGAGAAATTCGTAACAATGAAGCTGGGCTTTTAAAGACCAAGTCTGTGCAAGTCCCATAGAGAATTTTCATTAGAGATCGTGAATACCAACAAACCACTAAGGTTTAGAAAGGTTAAGTCTTTGTCACAAGGTCGCCTCTTAGTAAGTGGTGGAGCCAGGCTTCTTCATTTGGATGATACACTAGCTCTTGAAACTGCTCACTATTCCCCTGTTTTTCTTAAACAGGACCTTCTCTTTTCTTTTACAAGCTTCATCATTCTTGACTTTCCAAATATCTGACTCATCTATCAGACGTGTTGTTAAGCATGCTGGATTTTGTTTTAAAATGTTTACTATTCCTTTTCATCTTTCAGTAGTTCTTTATTTCTTTTAATATCCAGTCTTTTCCCACCTACATATTTATAATCCCTCTATTTACTGCAAATCCCTATAGTTTAAAATAATATAAATATGTGCGTACAACAAAAGCCATTTCATTTCCTCCATAGGTATAGAGTCTGTGCAAAACTAAACAAGAACTAAATCAATATACAGACTAGATCTTTTTACTTGATAATTTCTGTTTTCTTTCAAATCTAATGACTATATGATATGAAGTTTCTCATATTATTTGCCCATAATTTAAAAACTAAAAGTGAAGTTATACACTTCTAAGACTCACCCTCGATTTCATTTTTAAGAAAGCTGAAGCCCAAAGATCCTGTTGAAGGTCATACACTTAAAGGCTCGGAAAGAGAAATAAATCATTTGCCTTCCCCAAGTCAGAATTTGTTTTGCAATGGACTATCCCAGTTTTCCACTGGATTATGAGTAAAATGTTATATTTATTACCACTATGTAGATATAACACCAAAATTATTATTAAAATAAATAATAAACAGCTCATTCAGACTAAAAACCTTTTTTACATCTAGTAAGTTTTTTTAGTTTGTTTTACAATATTTAATAAGCACACAAAAATTTTTAAGCATCTGATTTATTAGTGAATAGATAAACACACACCATTATCCCTCCACTTCAGTGACAGTAACACTTTTATGCCCAAAATGCGAATGCTTTAATACTCTGATACTTGTTTAACATCAGTTAGGATTGGAGTGGTGTATATATAACAGAAAATCCAAATATTGGCTTAAATACGCAGAGTTATTCTCTCATGCAAAAGAAAGCAGGTGAATTACAGCTCAAAGATGACACGGGTTTCATGAATTCAAATGAAACAAGATCCTTCCTTTGTATTTTTCCCCTCAGCCCTCAGGACTGACCCTCATTCACAAGATGGTGTCATGGCCCGAGGCAGCTGCTGGAAACAGTTGCTAGCATTCTGCTTTCCAGGCAGCGAAAAGGGAGGAAACGCACAGAATGGCTCCCCTCTTCCTGAGTCAGCACTGAAGCAGCCCCCAGAGAAGGTCCACACCTCGCTTCTGGACATCCATCATCTGCGGAAACTCAGACGCAGGGGTCACTGCTACCCACTAGAGTTTAGAATATGAACTTGAAACGTATTCTGTTTATATCAGATACATAAAAAAGAAAAAGACAATGGTATTTGGTAGACAAATAACAATCTATCTAGCATCTAATGTGGAGAATAAGGCCACATGAAACCCTAATTTTCAGTCTTAAAAAATCAATCCACCACACCAGAAAATATAGTTTAAAAAAAAAGCTTAGAATTATACTTCAAAAACTGTGGCATAATTTTAGAACACCTTCTAAGAAAGTCAATCAGAAGTAAATCCTTGAAAATCTATGTGCCTTAATTGGTTTACTCGTGAAATAAAGAAATTAACTCTGCCTTTGAGATCATATAAGATAATGCTAATGACAGCATCCCAGAGGTGAAAGGGCTTTGCAACATTATATTTTTAATTATGCGTGGAGGAGTTTTAAAAGAAATCTGTGATGTTTACTTATTATGATTTTCCCAGGGATGTTTTAAAAACTGAATAAGCATCAATATGAATTTCTCTAAATTAACATCTATGGAAGGTCAGCAGATCTAAGGGGGTGAGGCCTTGTGGAGGCAGAACTCTCATGCCTGTGCTCCGTCTGCAGCCCCGCTCTATGACCGTCAGAAACCTCTGACAATATCATCTGTTTTCTCCAGCTTTGAGTCTAGATTTCCTTAGCAAATTGCTTTCTCTAGTCCAAAATCCTAACTGTTCTACTGAAATCACACACGTGATACACATAGGTTGTGTTATCACTAAGTGAGTCACAGACGGTTGCTTTATCAGTCTTTTTAAGCTACAGCCAAATTAAATGTGAACACTTAGTCATGAAGCTGGACGAAATGACTGCTTGTGTCGTGATACGACGTTCAGTGCGTCACTATAAAAATTGCACTTCCATTTCGTGGCTCTGTGAATGTAGCACAAAATGGAAACTGTTTTTTAAATTTTGAGACTAAATCTCGCTCTGTCGCCCAAGATGGAGTCGCCCAAGGTGGGGTGATCTCAGCTCACTGCAACCTCCGCCTCCTGGGTTCAAGCCATTCCCCTGCCTCAGCCTTCTGAATAGCTGGGATTACAGGTGCGTGCCACCATCTTTAGTAGAGTTGGGGATTCACCATGTGGGCCAGGCTGGTCTCGAACTCCTGACCTCATGATCCGCCCACCTCGGCCTCCTGAAGTGCTGCAGTTACAGGCGTGAGCCAGATATTTGGCAACCTTTCACGTGATTTAATCCTTTAAGCAGCTCTATAGGATATATCGGAAAATGGTAAGGTTTTGGTACTGAATTACACTCCTTGACCATCAATTGGTTAACACTCTTTTCTTCACCTTATTCTATTTTAATATATCCTACTGTCTTCATACGTGACATATCCTGAGAATACTTCAGTTATGAAATATATAAATTTAAAACAAAAATGTCTTAATGTCTCTACTCAAAGGAAAACCATACTTAACATTCATTAAGATATAGGCAAATAGGTTTTTGTTAACTATTAAATCTAAATGTTCTCAAATGAAAACTAAAGAGATGTAAATATCAAGGGAAAAAATGGCTCCAGAATTGAACTATCCAGGATGATTTTAACAGAATCAATCACTAATCCTAAATTTTCACTAAGTAACTTATAACACTTTTGTTACAAGTGTTATAATTGTGTTATAAGTTACTTTGTGAAGCTCTAAGATTAATCAAAGCTCTCGATAATCAAATATTACAAATTACTTCCATTAGCCACAAAATTGTCTTCAAAAAAAAATCTTAGTCACTTTTATTTCTGTAAGCATTCTGTGAAAGTACATTATAAAGTATTAGAATATCTGCCACTCACTGTGGGTGGGTGTTTATTCTGCTTTTAATTTCTCAAATATCGATTTAGGTAGACCTCATTCATTTTTATTAACTTCAACTGTTAATATAACCAGAGTTATATGTGCCATGTTCAAATTTAGAACACAATTTAATAATATTATTTTTATGTAATAAGTGCTTTAGTAAACATAGCAGGTCTGCATTTTCAGATGCTCCAGATTTATTACATTTCAGTTGTGAATCTGTAGGCTAGATATAGAGTTGATGATCACTACAAATGTATTTACAGAACTGCAGATCACAGAAATGAACAGCCTGGCCGTTATCCCTCTAGAAAAGGGGGTTCTAATAAAATTCCCCTCCAGTCTTACGTAGCAAACATGCAAAAAGAAATCAGCTAATTTCTGTACTTTACTAGTTAATTGACACTGGTTCAGAGTTGTTTTCTCCTTTCCCCTCGGAACTTTTAGTTTTCCCCAGCGTAAACACATAGATCTACTTTTATTTCTGTCACTTTTTTTGTTATTTTCTTGTGCGTCTCACATTGTCCTTTGTTATTGATCTTCTCAGCTTTGACGCACCCACTGGAATGAAAAGTAGGGCCTCTGTCATTTTCCCACGGCTCCGTCCCAAACCCTGAACTATGCCAAAAATATTGAGCGTCCTCCATGCCTATTGGTGGAATGTAGGATTGATCCGATCACTTTCTTGAGCACTGTGTCTTACCTGGAATTGCTAGAGATATTCCACGTGGCCGCCTGATGGCCATTTCCAAAGGCCAACGGCATTGTGCTGCTCTTCTGAATAAAATCTCTCAGATGCATCACTGCAGATGAGAGAAAGGGCCACGTCTACAGCCTGCATGGCCCCTCATGATCAAGGCTCTGTCACCGCAGATGAGAGAAAGGGCCACGTGTACGGCCTGCAGGGTCCCTCATGATCAAGCCTCTGCCACTGCAGATGAGAGAAAGGGCCACGTGTACGGCCTGCAGGGTCCCTCATGATCAAGCCCCTGCTCTGACTGCCTCGTCTCATTACTCTCCCTCTTCACCCACCTCAGCTTACATACACCATCTTTCCATGTTTCCCAAGTGCTGTACATGGTCCCAACGCCCACCCTGGGAAAAGCTCTTCTCTTGGTTCAGATCCTCATTCCTAGTCCCTGAACTTGAGATTTCAACTCAAATACCGTGTTCTCAAAGAAACTTCAGCTATTTTCCAGAGCGTATTAGGATTCTCCAGTAAAGATGCTCTACATTTAACGCTTTTTCTTCTTTGCACTTAACACTTACATTATACCTTTATAGCATTATTTGATTAAAATCAGTTTTCTTTCCACTGAGTTTCAAAGCTTGAAGGAAATAGTTATGCTATAATAAGTGCATAGTAAGTATTCAAAAGTACTTAAAATTTTTTTTAATGTCATGCAGTTAGTCACTTGAAGTTGTATTGATTCCTTGGAGAAGCCTCATTGCCATCTCTTTGTATAGTATTTACATCAGCTTAGGAAAATATACAAAATCTCAACTTACACAAATCTTATTTTACCCCAGTGAACCCTTTCAACGTGCTGAATTTGTTTAATATCACACGAACTGAGAAGCTACCTCATTTTTTAGCACTGAATAATGTGCTTAATGCCAACGAAATAGAATTCATTCCAGAACCTCTACCACATTAGCGATATGTGTAATTGCTGTGCTTCTGCAAGATGATCTTGGATAAATGAGAAGGAACATGGATCAATCCTGGTGAACAGCATTATTTTTATAGAGCCACAACAAAAATGTACCTTTTTTAAAATTATTATTTGTGTAGGTAACTCATTAGTTTCTATTATCAACAGTAATGTTGAAAATTTACCCCAGTCATTGATACGTAATTGATTGCTATTACATCCCATCATACTCACTAACAAGGTTTCCAGATCTCCTCCTCGAAAGTGTGCCTTCCACGAATCCTCCACTCTCCATCTGCCTTATGCAAAGTCCAGGGTCGATCATGGCTCCCAGAAGTGGTCTCCCACTGAAAGCCCATGAGTGTATTCCACAAAGCCACCAAGGCCTTTCTTTTTAAAATGAATCTTTTCAAGCATAAGAAAGGAACTTTTAGTAATGTGGTGGTGAATATATGACTGTGTTTTTATGTCAAAATTCATCATATTTTATGTTCGTGATATCTCTGGTGTATAAATTACACATCAATGAAACATTTAAAAAGTAAGAACTTGGGTCCAAATAGTCCCAGAATTTTTCCAAACAGTGGCCCCATATAGGTGCTAACAGCTGGAAATGGTTAGTGGGCGACTCCTGGGGCACAGAAGCAAGAGGCGTCGGCAGAGTGCTTTGTGGCGTGGGTCAGGACGGGAACTGGCAGAGGTGCAGCCGCCTGGTGCGTGCTATGCCACCTCAGGCCACAGGACGCGCCACGTTCACCCTCAGCTGCAAAGACTTGTATGCTGACAGCAACCCTTCTAACAAAAGAAAACAAAACACAGTAGCCAAATGAAATTTCACATAAAACTCTGATCCTGACACTTCTTTTGATACGTTGTCTGTATCCTCTGAAACATAAAGTAATGAGCCTGAGCAGGAATTTTGTAACTGCTTTGATTTTGAGGGGCGTGGGCTCTCCTGGTTCAGGCTGCACTATGCTCATCACCCAGTTGCATCGCCAGCCTGCTCCCTGTAGACGGAAACCACATGCCCTGTCCACACAGCCAAACTCCATGCCCTCAAAGGCTTTTTTCCCCTCTTCACCTATTTGCATACTATTTCGGCTGCCTGAGCTGCTCTTTCCATTTCGATGTGACAAACGCTTTCTGCTCTTTAAGACTGAATTCAAATGCCCCTGCGTTCCCCACCACAATCACAGACTGACAGCCTCATTTCATATATTTAACACTGTTACAAGACTTGGTTCATATTCTGTTTTGTTTTGCATTCTGATACCACTTTTTTATTTTTTATGAGTTCCTCCCTTTCTTTTTGTACATATAAGTCACCAATTTTTATCTCAATGGAATGACTGAAGACAAGTGATGGATGAAGGAATCATGTATGTTCTTCAGGGACATCACTTCACCATCCCTGTTAGTAATCATTTTAACGTATCCAACCCGCCTGGTCCACTTTAGAACGACATCATGGCATTAACTTCTACTGCCCCTAAACAGGAACAAACTCGCAGTTTATTTTAGTGTTTTCTTTGGCCAGGTGGTTGTTAGCAAGCGTGTGTATTGTCGTTCGCTGAGCCAAAAAAGAAAAAAAGAAAGGTTTTCTTTCCAGATTACTTTGTTATCCATGCCATGGGTGATCATTCATTACGTTCAATAAGGAAGGACAGTGGGTGTGATGAACTTCTCCCAACTCGCATTTACTGTGGCAGAAAACACTATTACCGGCTAAACTTGGGAGAACATGGCACTGCCGTAAAGGATGAGCACTCGAAGTGCTAGAAATTTAATTCCAGATATACAAGCAATAATTCTCAAACTGTCCAGCTTCTGCTGATACAAAATGACCTGTCTGGGAGGGAAACATTCATTCCTCTCCTGAAGCATTTCCAGTGTGTCTGAGCCGTGGACATGTTCTGCTCCACACAGTGACCACGGATGCTTTTCAGTGGCTGTCTTTCGGGCACAAAATCCCTTAGACTGGAAGGGAGACATCTCTCCCAGGCCGTCCTCACAACATGGACCCACTGTCTGTATGAAAATAAAAATTTAACTAAAAGATGGCCACAAACTAAACATGAAAACATTGATTTAACAACTTAACCACAAGAAATTATAGGTTGTTAAACAAGCCTCGAGTGTAAAGGTTTGAGGGAATGATGCTAGCCAGCTACACACAATTCATGCAGATTTTCCCAGGATCAACTCTGCTGTTATTAACCACCTCATAAATAATTATATGCACTGTGGCATCTACAGATGAGTATGCCATTCTTACTCTTTCTGGTAAAATCATCTGTCAACTGTACCCCAAATCATTCAGTAGAACGTTTTTCTCCATATACATTATATTACTTCATGTGTTTAAGTACATGGAGATTGATATCTTCATTTTAGTAATACTTTTTAATGTAACTTTTCATCTTTACTATTATATCTAAGATTTGTTGGACAAGTAGTATGATTTTTCCGGTAGCAAGATGTGGTCAGCGTGGAGGAAGTTTTCTTTTCTTTCTTTTTTTTTTTTAGTTGTGATTTAGGTTCTGGGGTACATGTACAGATCATGCAGGACTGTTGCATAGGTACATACGTGACAAGGTGGTTTGCTGCCTTCATGCCCCCATCACCTATGTCTAGTATTTCTCCCCTCATTATCCCTCCCCACCCTTCCCACCCCCGCTGTCCCTCCCCTAGCTCCCCGCTACTGACCGCGGTATGTGATGCTCCCCTCCCCGTGTCCACGTTCAACACCTGCCTATGAGTGAGAACATGCAGTTTTCTGTTCTTGTGTCAGTTTGCTGAGAATGATGGTTTCCAGATTCATCCATGTCCCTATGAAGGACACGAACTCATCATTTTTTATGGCTGCATAGTATTGCATGGTGTATATGTGCCACATTTTCTTTATCCAGGTTTTGCTATTGTAAACAGTGCCTCAGTGAACATTTGTGCGCATGTATCCTTACCGTAGAACGATTTATAATCCTTTGGGTATATACCCAGTAATGGGATTGCTGGGTCAGATGGAATTTCTATTTCTAGGTCCTTGAGAAATCACTATATTGTCATCCACAATGGTTGAACTAATTTACACTCCCACCAACAGTGTAAAAGTGTTCCTATTTCTCCACATCCTCTCCAGCATCTGTTGTCTCCAGATTTTTGAAGGATCACCATTCTGACTGGTGTGAGATGGTATCTCAGTGTAGTTTTGATTTGCATTTCTCTAACGACCAGTGATGATGGGCATTTCTTCATTTGTTTGTTGGCCTCATTGATGTCTTCTTTTGTAAAGTGTCTTTTCTGGTTCTTTGTCAGCAGGAAGGAACTGATGGTGGGCGACGCAGCAGCTTGTTAACTGAGCCCACAGCTTTTTTATTGTATCGCTCTTATATGCCAGGCACTGTCTAGGCACTGGGTTTGGTTATAATAGAGATGCCTGTGTTAAAACAATGGTACAAATGACATCAGGCTAATGGGGACACATTACCTGCTAAATCTTGATGATGTTAAAATTCCACACTTCAGTGGAGTTGACATCTAGAAAGTCTACCTATAAATCCTGGCTCCTTCTGTGCTAAGCCAAGATTCAGGTAAACATAAAGTAGGGTTTTAGAGCAATTTCTGGACTAGACAGCCTTCTAGAAGAACAATTTTTTAAATGGGCATAAGCCATTTGTATAGCCAAATAGGTGATCTATTGCACACAGGCACCTAGCTGAGTGGGTGGGTGGGGCTGAGATTCAACACCTGTTCTGCCTTACAAGTCATGTAGCCTGGGACGGGGTTGCTTCTTTCCAGAGAAAAAGGCTCCTTTAAAACACCTGCATGACACAGATGTACATGTGACATAATTCTCTAAGTGCACAGGATGCTGCTCTCTGCCCTCCCAGAGCTTTTTGCAGATTTTCAGGAAGATTCCTTGCAGCTTAGCAGCCTTAGCTTGGTTAGTTTGCTGAAGTTTGCAGTATGCTGAGGGTAGCTGGCATTGGAGATTAAGAATCAGAACAGAACCAAGCAGTGAAGAATATGAGAAAGGGGGCTCGCACTTGGGGAGGCACACTGATTTCTAGAAGTGTTCTCTGGGACCACCAGGTCCAGGTAAGTTTTGAAATATGCCACTGAGGCCAGCACAAAGACACCCGATAGTAGGAGCTGGGGCACTGGGACGTCAAAGGAAACAGAATAAGGAACGTCCTCAACAGGAATCTGTTTCAGTGCCCGCTCTGCCTCTCAGCACTGGCCTAGAATCTGGGGCGAGGCAAAACCTGTGCATGGCAAGCTGACAGCTCTTGCTGAGGGGTGCTTAGGAGGGCTGGGAGCCTGAGAAGGGTCCCGAAAGCCAGGGTCTCTCTCCAGGGTGCCTCAGACTTGCTTCCACAGCCGTGCGGCGGCAGCTCAGATTCAGTTTGTACTTCATGTGACTTGTTCTAGGTTCTGCATCACAGAGCTCCAGCACCTCTGTGGAAGAGGGTAAAGCAAGTTTCACGAGGATACATTCCGTTCCAGTTTATCAGCACGTAGTCTGATGGCCAGCGCTTTTATAAATTCCTGTAATAGAAAACATGTTCTATCCTCGCAAGACACATTTTCTTCTTCATTTATTTTTAGATAACATGCTGTAACTCACTTTCTCATGTAAAACAGCTTTAAAAAGCAATTCGAAGTTTTAAATGTTTCTTTCACATCTTTTGCATGATATGGTGCTCAATGTTGCCAGTCATGGGTTCATACAATTGCTGCTTTGCTTTGCTGACTGTCACAGCTGATGACTGGATTCCACCCTGCCTATTCCCAAACCACAGGGACACCAGGTAAGATAAGCGTATACAGCAAGAAGAGCACATTACCAGCCTTAGGAAAGCAAGCCCAACATGCATGCCTGTGAGGCGAGTATGCTGCTGCAGAAGGGCAGTGCCATTCATTTTTAAAATTTCATTCAACAAACATGTTGAACTCCTCCTATGTACTAAGCATAATCTCTGTACTCACCAAAACTATACAATTTAACCTAAGAAAAACGCAATTTCCATGGATATCTTCCTTGCAAAACAACAGGATGTACGACCCACTGTCGGAATGCTTTGTTTTCTATCAACTAAAATAACCTTCTTGTAAAATGCCATTTGCAAATCAAAATCCATCTCCAACAAGTGTTAAAATGCAATTACCAACATTACCTCAAGGTAAGCTTTTAATCCCCGCATGCCTTAAATACTCCTGTTGTGAAGTGGACTGAGCTGAAATAAGAGTGCTTCACAGTAGGAGATTCTACTGTTGTTATTCGAAGTTGGAAATTCTGTGGTAGCCTCACAGCTTCCCTCTATGTCGCCAGCACAGTTATAAAAAGTTCTTGATAGATGGAAATGATTGCTGAGTGGAGTCTCTGGGAGGAGAGCTGTGGTTTGCCCTTCTGCCAAGCAATAGCAAAATCAAGCTGTCCCCACAAGGTGTTAGCTCTTCAAGTGAGTAAGTTATGGTTCCCAGGGGCCTCCTGTACTTGATGGATGTTCTCAGGGTGAAGTCGTCTCTGGAGACCTCCCAGAAGTCTGAGAACATGGCAGGGTCAGTGTCTAACCTGCGGACAGAATATTTACTAGAAAGGCCCAAAAGCTATGTGCTTTGGCGTGAGACATTCGGCTCATACCAAATGAGCTGAATCACTCAAGGACTGATGTATCTTTTTGAGTAAAGGCAGCTTTCCTGCATTTCCTGAACCTCAGGAACTGCTTCCCTATTCGTAGCTCTGAGACCTTTGGGAGCTCCACTTGCAAAGTGCGGCCTGCATTTCACTTCTGTCCTTGATAATCTGAAAGTCAGAATTATACTCCAGATTAAAGTCTATTAATAACCCCAAAATCAGAGCACAGCAGGGCTAATATAAACTTTGATAATTATTTAATATTAAAAAATGATGTGGCATTTGTCATCTATTTCTCCTAAAATCAGAAGTTTCATTACTGATATCACATGTGTATCAATTGCTACACATATGCCTTACCCTTTATTTCAGCTCTCTGAACATCTGCAGTGACAAATTTCATGTCATTGACACCTAAAACAAGAAAAAAAAAAGTTTTTAAAACTCACTATACTGGGAAAAACCTCTCAAAAAAGCAATAAATGCGTTTTATAGAAAATTAACCATGTACGTATATACATATGTAGAAAATTAAAAGTTTAACTTGCCACTAGTCACTCTGTGTTGCTATATTCTCTTCCTTAAAACGTAGTTGTTAGACTTCTGGAACTGACTTCAAGACTCACTCAAAAGTTGAGACCAACAGTTTGATAAGAGCTATTACAGATAGTGTGATATTTGCAGAATGCTGCAGGATGCTGAAAAGTCCCTCTGGCAAACAATCTTTATCATCATTGAAGGCAATAATGAGGCCATAAGCAAAAGGCAACGCTCTAGAAACTACTGTTAAAAAGCACACCTACAAGCTGAAGTGGCTGCTAGTAGGCGCTCCAATTATGTGTGTGTCACCCCTGCCCCTTTCATTGCTAATCAGTCATCATATTCTGTCCTCTTGAGCTTACAAAAGACTTCACATCCATTTTCAATACTGCATCCCAGGCAGTGGCTACTGGTTTATTGTAAGTGGCCAGAAAAACAAAACTGATTTGTCATCTGACTCCCTGTCCTTTCTTACATTAATTTTGAGTAGTTTTTCAACTGACACCTCTAGATATATGAGGAATTTTGGGCATGGCACAGAGAAGAGCAAGGTGACCAGGAAGAGTCTCAGGGGCCCACACTGAGCTGATGAGGACTCTGGGTATATGCACAATGTTGACTGGTTCCAAAATGGAGGTGTGGAAATACATTTGCGTCACTCGCCTCAGCAGAAAACCAAAAGCAAATAGACAGTGTCATGATTAAAAATAGTAATAGCACAGAATGCAAGTATGAGGGTGAAACTGTTCCCAGGGCCACGGAGAAGTAAAAGACTCTGAGCAGATGGTGAGAGAACTGGACTTTCATATCTGTGACATTTCTCCCCCTAATCTGTACAACATCGTGTAAGAGAAACATTTTCTCAGACTTGTATTTTCTACAAAGGAAAAAGTGAGATAGATGTGAACAACCAGCTACCCATCTATCTCTGGTTTCCGAGCAGGAGACCTTTCCCTGACTCAGCCCATAGGAAGCACTGGGAGTGCCTGAAGGAAAAACAACCCTGAGGGCAACCAATGACAAAGTGAGGAAAGTGGGACTGTCATTCAGCCTCAGAAACTCTGCCAAGGTTTCCAAGGTTGGTAACAGCAAAGGAGACACCAAATCAGAGCAGCTGTTAAGCAGCACCACACTGTAGGAGGTATGTTCCACAGGCCCCCTGGGTGTGCACCCCTGGCCAGCCTTCCCATACTACTGGGAGATCCCCTTTATGACCTCCTCAATTCAGAATGGGCAGCACTCTGATCACCTACTAGAGTCAAGGCAAACCTGGGCCTATGACACTCTCTAGTTCCTGTAAAGAGGCAGCAGCACAGCAGAAAATAAAAAAGAAAGAAATGCAGCAGATAAACTATAAGGAATCTCTAAGCAAACATTTCCGATAAAAACCAAAACAAGCCAGATAGAGAAGGCTGGAAAAAAAAAACTAATCCTTCAATGCAAAGACATAGATGTACATCCAGAATCCTGGAACTGAGAAATGCATTTACTGAACTGAAAAATTTAATAGAGACTCTCAACAGCACAAGGACTCAAGCAGAGAAAAGAATCAGTGAACCTGAAGACAGGCTATTTGAAAATAAACAGAGGGAGGAAAAAGGAATAAAAATCATGTACAAGTTACAGAAAATAACCTCAAAAAAACTAACTCTAAAAATTACTGGTGATCAACGGGGAGCCAAGCAAGAACAAGGAGTAGAAACCTTACTCCAAAAATAACCACAGAAAAATTCCAAAACTTGAGAAAGATTCAACTGTTCAGGTTCATAAAGGTCAGAGAACACCAAACAGATTTGACCCAAATAAGACTACCGCAAGGCATATAATCAGGCTCCTAAGTGTCAAGAGCAAAGAGACAATCCTAAAAGTACTGAAAGAGAAGAAACAGATAAAATATAAAGGAACTCAAATTCATCTGGAAAAAGATGTCTCAACTTTATTGCTGTAAAGGCCAGGAGTAAGATGACATTTTCAAAGTGTGGAAGAAAAAAAAATGACAAGAATTCTTTATCCAGCAAAGCTATTCTTCAAATATGAAGGAGCAGATCTTTCCTAAACAAACAAAATCTTACAAGTGTTAAGAGCAGGGTCTTCCATCTAAAAACAAAAACAAAAAAAAACACAAATGTGCAAAAAGAAGTATTTGAAAGTATCAAACGCACTGTAAAAGTACACAGACAAACTCAGGATACTCAAACACTGTAACTGACACGTGAAATCCACTCATAATTCAATATAAAGTCCAAAAGGCTAATCTATCAAAACCAATAATAGCTACAGCAACCTGTTAAGAGATAGGCAACATAAAAATAGCTGTATTGAGATAACAACAAAAAGTGAAAACATAGAGTGGATTAAACTAAAGTGTAGGAATTTTTTTCTTCCGTATTTTATTTGAGTCTATACTTTCTACTGTGATTTAAGATAAGCTGTCATCTCTTTAAAATTACTTATTGTAAGATATTTGATGTAAGCTTCATGGCAACCCCAATGCAAAAACGTGTGATAGATCCACTAAAAATAAAAAGCACTGAATTAAAATATACTACTAGAGAAAATCACTCAACTACAGGGGAAGATTGTAAGAAAGGAACTGAGGAGCTACAAAACAAGAAGAAAACAAGCAAAAAACCTCCTAAAAACCCAGCAGGAGTAAGACCTTATTTATCAATAATTACACTGAATATAAAGGGACTCAATTCTTCAATTAAAAAAATGGAGTATCTGAATGAATATATATACAAGACCAAACTATGTAACCTACAAGAAATCTACCTCACCTGATCATGCCACTGCACTCTAGCTAGGTGACGAAACAAGACCCTGTTTAAAAAAAAAAAAAAAAAAAAAACTCGTGAAGACACATGTAGACTGAAAGTAAAGGGGTGGAAACAGATATTCCATGCAAGTTGAAATAAAAAAAAGAGCAGAAGTAACTATGCTTTTATCAGATAAAATAGTAATATGTCAAAGACTATGAAAATAGACAAAGAAAGTCACTATATAAAAATAAAGGGGACAATTCAGCAAGAGGATATAACAACTCTAAATATGCACCCAACGCAGAACATCGAAGTACATAAAGCAAATATTAATAGATCTGAGGGGAGAGACATACTGCAATACAGTAATATTGGGGGACTTTAATACCCACTTCTCAGTAATGGGCAGATCCTCTATATAGAAAAGCAACAAAGAAACATCAGAGTTAAACTACGCACTAGACTAAATAGGCTGACACACAGTGACAGAACATTTTACCTAACGGTACTGCATACACATTCTTTTCACCAGAACATGGAACATTCTCCAGAATAGACCATATCTTAGGCCACAAAACAAGTCTCAACAAATTTCATGAAAGTAGAAATCATATCAAATATCTTTTCCGATCACCATGGAATAAAACTAGAAATCAATAACAAGAGGAACTTTGGAAACGATCCAAACACGTGAAAATTAAACAATGTGTTCCTGAAGAACCAATGGGTCAATGAAGAAATTAAGAAAGAAATTTAAAACTTTCTTAAAACAAATAAAAGTAGAAATACAACATACCAAAATCTTTCGGATAAACCAAGCAGTAAAAAATAAATGTCTGTATTCAAAAAGGTAGAAAGATTTCAGGTAAACATCTAATGATACACCTCAAGAAATTAGAAATTCAAAAACAAACAAATATAACATTAGTAGAAAGAAATAATAAAGATAAGAGCAGAAATAAGTGAAACTGAGATTAATGAAATAATACAGAAGATCGATGAAACAAAACAATGTTTTTTTGAAAAGATAAACAAAATCAACAAACTGTTAGCTGGACTAAGGAAAAAGAGAGGAGACCCAGATAAATAAATCAGAAACAAAAAAAGATAATTTTTATTATTAGGTATCAATTAAAAAATCAAAAATGCTGCACAGTATTGCCCCAAACTGCTCTACCCTATTTTCTGAGATTCCTGTTCCCCAAACTCTAATCATAGATGATTACTGTTTTGTGAAAGCCGAGCTTGACGAATGAGCTTCCAGAGATGCTCATGCATGCTGCATAGAATGCCAGATGTTTCTTCATTATCTATGTCATTCCAAGCCTGCTTTCCTTCTTGATATCCCTCTGATTTTGACCCTTATACCCATAAATATGTTTTTCTTCAGGATATCCCTTTATTTAAAACAACCGTCCCTACTTTAAAGATAGCCTTTCCTCATCTTAGGTAACTTCAGGGCATGGCTTTTGTGGGAAGACATTGGTATACATTTTATTTCAAGATTCCAAGATTTTAAAACCTATTAATTACCTTACAAATGTTCATCAACCTCATATTAACGACTCATATCTGCATACAATTATAAGAAGGGTTAAGTTCCCGGGTGTACAACATACTGAAATATCTATAAACACTGTCTACTTATGTTTTCATGGTTTTGAGTTATTTTGACTCTTGCCTTGGAGGCAGGTTTTATATCATCATCGTGTTTTGCTAAAATTTCTATGTGAAAATGCAAAGAACCAAAACATTCAATTCAATAAATTTTGACAATTCACACAATCAAATAACAAATACCCTAAACAAATACACGAAACTTCAATTTTTTCAGAAATTTCCTTTACGTCGCCTTTTCGCCCTTCCATACGCAGGTACTGTTTTATTTCTGTCATTATAGATAAGTTTTGCATTTTTTGAACGTGATGTAAAAATCATAAAGTTCAATGCAGTAATTTTTATCTAGCTTCATTTAATTAGTACTTTTAAAATTTACTCAGGTTGCTGCACAGAACAGGTATCGTAATCTTTTATTATTGAAAAACATTGATATCCAGTCTCCTACTGAGAGATACTTGGATTGTTTCAGTTTCTGGCTATTGTAAATAAAAATTCTATCAAAATCTTTGTGCAAGTTTTTGTGTATGTCTGCGTCGACATGAGTAAATACATAGCAGCAAAATTGTGACATGAGCCGAACCTGCGTGCAACATTGTTACAAATGGCTGCAGAGTTTTCTAGAGGATAGCATTTTACACTCTCACCAGCAACACGCTGGAGTTTTAGTGCCATACATTGCTAAAACTGGATGTTGTCCAGCTTCTGCTTGTACCGAGTCTGCTTGTGTTAATATCTACTGGTCTTACTCTTTTGGGGCATTTATCGCCTAGGGAGTGTTTTACGGGAATCTAGCCCACTATATTGAAAGACAATATTCAGAGCTTAACACATTCATAAATATTAATGAGAAAGGCAGAAATGGTAGCAGAAATGTTGAAATGAGTTTTTATATCCAAAAGTGAAAATGCCTCTATTTTCATGCCTTTATACCTCCCAAAATACTTGGTTATAGGGGAAAGCAGCCTCTACTGTTTCTCTCTCTTCTAACTGGGTGCAAGGTTAAGAGAGTAAAAGGTTATTTAGAGTAATACACAATGTTTCCAAATGGATTTTACAAAGACAGAAGAACCGAATTCATAACTCCCATCTAAGATCTTGGAGATCAAATTCTCCGATATGGAATTTACTGATCTTTTCCTCATCGAGTTCAGAGTAAATACCTGTTCTGAATTTAAGAAAATGAAATTAGGTAAATTCTTTGTGTCTTTCCTACATTTGGATTTAACTTCACTTAACTCACAAATATTGCACCTGATTACTTACATGCAACTTTACCCCCATGGCTCTCGTGTGAGATAGGTAAATTCTTTGTGTCTTTCCTACATTTGGATTTAACTTCACTTAACTCACAAATATTGCACCTGATTACTTACATGCAACTTTACCCCCATGGCTCTCGTGTGAGACAGCAGTTTTCATCCATAGCAGGTTTTGGGGAGCCAGCTCTGAGCGCTGCTTCCCACCTTCACCCCGTCCTTCTTCGAAGCTTTGAGATTAGTCAGGACTCCTGCTTGCTTGTTCAACTTTCTCGCGTGTAGGTTTAGGAAGGATTAAGGCAGAAGCAAAGGTATTCATCAGAGTCCTCCTCCCTGGGGCTCTTCTCTAAAATCTTCCCGAGTTGTCTGTCTCAGCAGCGGAGTTTTCTTCCATTCTCTCATCAGAGACATTCTTGACTCCCAACGTTTGACCATTTTCTAGTCTCTTTTTATCAAAAATCTTCCCCAAATATATATTTCTTCATAGTATCCAGTATTTTCTTACTCTTTGCCATACATATCAGTAATCTCTTGGACAAGTATTTGAAAGTTACTCATCACCATTTTGCCCCAACTTCTTATTTTTATTTTTTCCAGTTGTTCATGTGGGTAGAGTTCAGCCAAATTATTCACCTGCTACCAAATAGAACCCACCCTTTTTTTTTCCTTTGGTCTTTTATTTCTACAGTTTCTTGTCTCTGCACCAGCAGGGAACCTACCCTTTAAGACCACGGTGCATTTCCAAGAGCGATTCTTTCAACCCACGGTGTCTTCGGTGCCCTTCCCTCACCGTTCCTGCAAGCCTTACATATGCCTCCTTGCTCTTTCCCCACGCTAGCTGCACTGCGATGGCTGTCACCTTGGGCAGGCCAAATGTTTATATCTCGAGTCTTTGCCCCCCAGCTCCCATGCCCTTTCATGTCAGTTTCTCATTCACATACAACTTCCTACTATTCAATGTAGTTTAACTTCCAGCATCCTACACTACCTCTTATTCAGTGTTTAGGTTCCAAACTGAAATGCATGAAGTGAAGATAATAAACACACAAAACTAACAATGAGAATCCACCAGGAAACCTTCTCCCTCCACTTTGCCACACTAACCTTCAGTTATTGAATGCAGCAGGTCTTCCATCAATGCTGGCACGAATTACTATTTTGTGCATTGAGTACCATTTCACGTGGCTGGTTATACTTGGGACTTAATGAAAAGTTGCATAAACTTTGTGTGTGTGTTTGTAAAACCAGTACTGACCTCATTTTGAGTCTTCAAAATGAAGAGTAATAGGTGTCGTGTTCCCTACTTAGACATAAGGAACCAGGTTTTCGGAACCCGACTAACTTCCTATAACTCACTCAGTCATTTACTGAGTTATAGAAATAGATTGTGAAGCCAATGTTTATATCTCAAGTCTTTTGTGCCAAACTGTTTTTTGGTTCAAAACTATTAGAGGACTTGGGTTTACAATAATGAAAAAATCTACACACAAATAAGGTGAAAGTAAAAATGCTAAAAAATTATGAAAACCCTCAAAGAACTTCAGTGTTGCTAAGTTTTATTCAAATGTTGTAGGAAATTTTCAAAAGTACGTATTTTCTACCTTTGAATTACAAGACATGCATAATTAATACCTTTATGGTAAAATAAATACATACATGTTTGAAGAGATAGAAATCTGGAAGAAACCTTCTTACATGGTTACATCAAGACAGTTCTCACTTGGTTCTACTAATAAAGGGGATATCAAAATCAGCAAAAGGAGAAAGACATTTCCTAATTCACCCACAATTTCAACTTAACATTTAAAAATCTTCAAGTACTGAGTTTCTTTTTCATATTTCTATTTTGTCTTGTATATCTGGCTTAAGCCACTGATTCTCCTTGAGAAGTAAGAACACATTTCTTTGAGAAGCTATGGGAAAATAAATGATTGCTTGACCCCAAACACAAATATGAACTGTGTATTTCAAAGTTTAAATCTTCCAAGTAAAAGAATCATTGTGATTTAGTCAATAGCATCTTTTGAAAAGAGCTAAACGCTTCAGAATTTTCTCCCGAAGACACAGACAGTGTAACTTTAAATAGTTACCCAGTAGGAAAAGAACAGCATTTAATAATCACATAGAAGGCACAGATACAGGATAAAGGAAAGATGGAATTGAATCTGATCAGCACCCAGGTGTGACAGGAGTGCCAGAAATTATCAGCTACAGGCAAGTGCAGTGTGACTGCAATACTAAGCGCTGATGTGGGAGAACACAGCAGGGCAATACTGAGATTGAAGAAACGAAGGTAATTTATACTCTGTACAGAGATAAAACTCAGCAAAAACATGTCATAGAGTTCCAAGAGTTCTTACTGAGAAGATTCATCACAAGCTAAGAAAGAAACCAGAGTGGGAAACAAAAGGAAGCTGAGAAAAGAGAACCACTTCAAGGACAAAAGGTGGCTCATGCCTATAATCCTAGCCCGTTGGGAGGCCGAGGCGGATGGATTGCCTGAGCTCAGGAGTTCAAGACCAGGCTGGGCAACATGGTGAAACCCCATCTCTACTAAAATACAAAAAAATTAGCTGGGTCTGGTGGTGTTCGCTTGTAATCCCAGCTACTTGGGAGGCTGAAACAAGAGAATCGCTTGAACCTGGGAGGCAGAGGTTGCAGTGAGACGAGATTGTGCCATTACACTTCAACCTGGGCGACAGAGCGAGACTCTATCTCAGAAAAAAAAATTTTTTTAATATAAATTTATCATGGGACCAAGCAATTTCACTCCTAGGAATTTACCCAAGAGAAATGCAAATAAATGTCCCCACAATGGTTGTATTCAAATGTTATACTATTATTCTTAATAACCAAAGCTTGAAAACAGTTTATATGCCCATCAACTAATGAATGGATAAACAAAATATGCATATTCATGCAAAAAAAACTTAGCAAGAAAAAATGAAGTTCTGATACATACTATAACATAGATGAACCTCAAAAACATTATGCTACATTAGAGAAGCCAGATGCAAAAGACCACCGCCTGCATGATTGAGTTTAATGGAAGTCCAGAGGGTGCATCCCTGGAGTCAGAAAGTAGCTAGTAGGATGTGGGTGGGAACAAGGACTGCACATATGGTCAAGAAGAATTTTCTGGGAGTAATGGAGATGTTGTAAAATCTGATTTTGGTAATGGTTGCACAACTCTTTAATTTTATTTAAAATAGTTACCCTATAAGATTAAAACGTTAAATTTTATAATACATATATTAAAAAATAAATACATATAGCACATCTTCAAAAAATCCTTTAAAAAATTTTGTTACAAGTTAATCTAAGTATGTTTAAATACCAAAAAATAAATAAAATGATAGGACATACACTACATTTTGCACATTGAGAAGACAACACTCAGGGAAAGCCTTAGGAAAAACGCAGTACATCTGTGAGATGTATGACTTACTTTAATTGTCTTCTGTTGAAAATTAATTTTAAACATACTCTAGCAGACCTATTTGACTAATTGTAATGATGTTATTAAAATGGCAAACTACTTTTTCTCTATTTATTAGAAAAGAAATTGTTTTATAATATTTTGCTTAAACCATTACAAATATTTCATATCTGTTATGGTTTTGACATTGTTTCCCTCAAGTGTTTAATTTCTTCTGAGAGTTTAATTGCTAATATAATAATTTTAAATATAGTGAGATACTTTATAGAGCATATAATTAAAGTGTATAAATTGTGAACTGAATTTCACATAGCCAGAATTACTGTAACACTGCACTCTTTTATATTTTGTGAACGTATAACTCACAGAACACTTACACAACTTACTGGTCACTTACTACGCATCAGAAAAAATTCTGATCCTTGAAAATTGATTAAGAATAAAATGAATAATAATCTATGAATTTGCGAAGCCTACATTCTAGTAGAAGATTTATTTCACATTCTTTTCAAAAATTGCCAGTTGGAATTTGTTGTCTTAAGTGGTCAATTGATGAAATGATAAAATGTTTAAAAAATGTATTTTCGTCATCTATGTGTTTAGAACTATGTGCAAAACTGTTTACACTGTCTAGTTATTATTTTTTAAACATTTAAATTCAATGGCTTGTAGGTCACTATGAAGACATTTGTGGAAAATGTTGACTGTATTTTTAAATAATTACTTTTGGTATTGCCTTATTGGCCTATAATAAAAAAGTTAGTGTGTGGATCACATTAGATACTGTTTGAAAATGAACCTAAGATCTTTACACAATGGAAATTCAACACGTAATCTTTTCTTCTCCCATGACTACTTAAGTTTGAAGTAATTACATACATTCCTTGTAGTTATAGTTTCCAAGGAGCAATTAAACAAAAACTATTACTCAGAGTAAAAAAAAAAAAAAAAAATCAAATAAAGCATCCTAAGAAGAACTGATCCTGCTATTTAAGTGGCATGAATTATTTTATATGTTTAAATTCATCTACTGCCATGATTGGAACATAAGCATGATCCAGCATTACAAATGTTCCCATACAATCCAGAAATTCAAAACGATCTTGAACTTCTATGTTTCTACATCTTCACCATATTGACAATAATACTGAACCTTCTCATAACCTCTTACGTAACCTTATTTTATCTACCACTGTCATGGAGATTTCGCTATTTCTTGGACATTAAATTTAAAAAAATCTAGGATTCCCCTCACCTTCTGATTTCCTAACTTCTTACCATATTATCTTTCCAAAGTCTACCATGCACCCAATTTAATACACAAGCACAAGAATATAATCACCTGTTTGCCTTTATCCTCAACTCTCTCACCTTTCTTCTCCCCAGGTATACCTGACTGGCAAAAACTTTGCCTTCGTATAATTCTAATCTCTTCATGCTTAATTGGTAGCTCAGGTCAAATAAACTTGGCAAGAGAAAAATCACAGAACCATGTTGACTGGTCTACTTTAAATTCACAGTCACAAACATGAAGTGAGTCCTTAATGCTTTATGCAATATACATTTCCTTGGTCCATTTGCCATCTCATCTTCTAAGATAGTCAGTTTCAACTTTCTTCTCTCTTCAAATGTCAAACGTCTCCTTCCCCATCCTTACCCTGAGCTGACAATTTTTCTTGTTTATTTCTACGAACTAAGTAAACAAAAGAACACATTTACATTCTCCCACCCCCCTTCTTATCTATCTCCAATAAGCCTTGGATCCCATTCCCCATGGCAGTGGGCATATTCTGACCTAAAGTATTCTCAACCCTCCTCTCCAGAGAGAATATTTACCACCTCTTTCTACACAGAAAGTGGGAGAAATTAAGAGAGGGGTACAGATAGTTATCGCTGTCATCCTAAGAAAGGGATTATAAATGCCCCAGACTAAACTTGATGTCTTTAAAATCGAATCTCTCAATGTAAAAAAGGGAGGGGGGGAAAATCATAAAATTAATATTAATTCAATATTGCTGGTTGAAAATGGAGATTCCAGAAAACTGAGAGTGACTCATCTCTCTATAAGATGACTTGTGGGAGTAGTCAATGGAGGGTAATAAAGGGGAGTGCAGCATCTGAGTGGACCATAGGCAGCTCCACTAAGCTGCCCACGGCTGAAGGCAGTGCAGGCTGGCAGCGGAAACCGGCTGTGTGCCATGGCAGTGTGCGGTAAGAAAGGAAAGCCATCTACTGTGCCAGAGTGTGATGGCTGTAGCCAGGGACACCTCAGTGGAAAGCTTCAAGTATCACATGCCAAAGACAAAGCAGAAACACAGACAATTCATGACATGCCAACAAGGAAGGGTGTGGACATCTCAGAAGCAGAGAGGTCTATTTATAGCTCAGCAAAACCCAGTCAGGATTTTTGATGATGCCCAGAATCCTGGAGAGGCGATAGTCCTAAGTGAGGCTTCATATCACAGATGGCACCTGGAGCACGTAAAGGGTCGGGGAACCTGGGCCCGACTGGGCTTACGCTGCTTATCGAGATGATATTTTAAAATATCAGTCTTTGTGTATTTACTTCTGTTGATTAGAGGTGTATTTTTTTTCCTACTCAGTCAGAATAAGTCTTTGCTGAGGCTACATCTCTTCAAAGGAGCAGGTGAATGTTGAGGGTTTTGTTTTGTTTTGTTTTGTATTGTTTGCTTTCATGTGTGTTTTGTCTGTTTTCCAACAGGTTTTTGAAGATTAGTCAGCTTGGCCAATTTGGCAAAACCCTGTCTATACTAAAAATACAAAATTACCCAGGCATGGTGGTGCGCGCCTGTCATCCTAGCTACTCAGGAGGCTGAGGCAGGAGAATTGCTTGAACCCGGGAGGCGGTGGTTGCAGTGAGCTGAGACAGTGCCACTGCACTGCAGCCTGGGTGATGAGCAAGACTCCATCTCAAATTTAAAAAAAAAAGATATTGGCAGGCATAGTGGTCCAGGCAGGGGGCAGGGAACTGCTGGGTAGAGCAGAGTGGGTTGCTTAGTAATGGGTCCAAACTGGGGCCTGTGCCCATGGACCTAAGTGAGAACAGGCACTGCTGTTTTCACACCCAAATGTTGCATTTTCCAGGACCTCTGAGGCCTGTCACACCGCCATGTCCTGTGCCCATACAAACCCAAGACTCACACACAAGCAGGCCCACACACAGGCAGCTAAATGTCGAGAGGAGCAGAGGAACACACCAGCGGACACCAGCAGACCAATGACAGCAGAATGACGCAGACATGGAGAGGAGTTTGGCCAGGGTGGTTAGAGGAGAGTCTGGCCACTGGATGCCCCAACTCCAGGAGACCACCTTCCCACTCCATCCCCCCTTCCAGCTTCCCATTCGTCTCACTGAGAACCACCTCCATCACTCATTAAAACCTTGCACTCCACCTTCAAGTTCACTGGCCCCTGCCCCTGCAACAAGGGGCTGATTAACACAAGCCATTTGCAGAAGGCAAAGCTGAAAGAGTACACTATAACACATGCCCACTTGGGCTT
The DNA here is from genome assembly GCA_004027835.1 of Alouatta palliata. Lineage (NCBI taxonomy): Eukaryota > Metazoa > Chordata > Mammalia > Primates > Atelidae > Alouatta > Alouatta palliata. Next base: position 89,001 of record PVKV010001910.1, read on the forward strand.
TGGGAGTCACAGACACCCACCCCTAGATGCTGCCATGGGGCTGGAGGCCAAAAGTGCTCCCCACGGCCTCTGCACCTGCCCGTCTGCAGGCTCCCATTATATATAATAATGAATGAATGCCTGTCATTCATTATTTTAAATTGGTAAATGTTCCTCAGCTATCAGTGTGATTCTGTTATGTGTACCTCTCTTTGCTGTGTGAATCACATGTCACTGTGGATGGGTAAGAGATGTCATTTATTCCACCAGTCATTTATGTCTTTCTTTTTCTATGATTTCTTATTATCATTCAAAAATATGTATTCAGCAGTAAGGTTTAGAAACAAGCAAAACACAAGCACTTTTCTATATTATTTGTGTCCATGTCTACATTGTTAAAAATAAGTCACAGCAGCCAGATATGGTGGTATGTGCCTGTGGTCCTAGCTACTCAGTAGGCTGAGGGGAGAGGATGGCTTGAGCCCAGGAGTTTGAGGCTTCAGTGAGCTGTGATTGCAGCACCACATTCCAGCCTGGGTGACAGAGCAAGATCTTATCTCTTAAACAACAACAGGGCTGGGAGCAGTGGCTCACACCTGTAATCCCAGCACTTTGGGAGGCTGAGGTGGGCAGATCATGAGGTCAGGAGATCAAGACCATCCTGGCCAACACAGTGAAGCCCTATCTCCACTAAAAATACAAAAAAAATTAGCTGGGCGTGGTGGCAAGTGCCTATAGTCCCAGCTACTTGGGACGCTGAGGCAGGAGAATTGTTTGAACCCAGGAGGCAGAGGCTGCAGTGAGGCAAGATTGTGTGCACCACTGCACTCCAGCCTGGGTGAGAGTGAGACTCTGTCACACACACACACACACAACAAGCAACAAAACAAAACAAAAAACGAACAAACAAAAAACAACAAATCTCAATTTCTTGGTGAAAGTTAGCAGATGTATTATAGAGTCAGGGACACTTGAAAGTCACAAAAAATTAGCTAAATGTAATATAAGTGAAATTATTTTGAAAGAGCAAATTAAGAGTTAGGTTATCAAAAATTTTAATGCTGATCTGAAAATACTGCAAAACCTTCGTCTAGCTAACACTAAGCGTTCCTGTATGATGTGCTGCTGACATTCCCACAGCCTGCCTTCTCCTCAGACTGTGTGAAGTTACGCATGTCAGCACAGAAGCTGCGAGGACCTTAACTGTTGTCCTAGGCGCGTTTCAGCACAGGACGCTGGCATGTCCTTTGTCCCCTCATCCCCAGTCCCCCATCCCATAATGAGTAAGATGGCACCCAGCCGGAACTACTGCAGGGAATTAGAGCAGCAACTATTTCTCCAGGCACTGCAGTGCCTGTAAAGCTTTCATGAGTTCATGAAAGTTTTATTGCTTTCTCTCTGTTTGACCAATGTGAGAAATAACGACTACCACAGTTTTTCTCTTTAATTAAAACTGTAAAAAAAAATGCATAACAAAACAACAGAAATGTCCACACATACAAAACACTCCCCAGTTCCTTAACTTGTTATGCTAGCAAAACAGAAATTCTTTATTCTCCCTGTAAATGCAATCTGATAACACACACACCTACAAGAAAACAAACGATCAGCACGCCGCTCTGTGCACCGTCAGCCCATAACAAATAAGAAGCGATGATTCTACTCATTTTGCTGGCTGCATGTTTTGAGAAGCAAGGAAAGAGACATTTACTGATTGTTTCTTAGCGTTCTTTTTGGAATCTCCATCACAAATGGTTTGTGTTTAAATGAAATAAACATGACCATGTTGTTCAGGAGTTCAAATTCAACACGTAGGAATATGCTATCCGTAATTTCAGGAAGAACATTTTAATCCATCCCATATATATACATACACACATGCACATGCTACCTGTCTCTACATATAGTATATATATGGTATATATAGTAGATACATACTATATATAATGAATATATATTATATATGGTATATATTTATAGTAAATAAGTATATAGTAAATGTATATTTACTATATATAATGTATGTATTTAATAATATAACAAAAATCTTTATATGTCTTCTTTTAATTCAGTTCAGTCTTCCTTAATTTCATTATATTCATTCACAATCAATTTTTCTTAAATTATTCAGTACATCCCTCAGCCCAGAATTTTTTAAAAATCTAAGCCAAAATATAACTATTCAAAACAGGAGATGGTAGTCGTATTGTTCCCAGATCTAGAGTTTAAAGGTGATCCCATTCTGACTGACAGCTGTTGAGGTATTTCCTGTTTAGCCTCAGCTGTTCTTCACACAGAGTTCTGTCAGTGTGGCCTGTTGCAAAAAAGAGCTAGCTTGTAGTATAAGCCTAAAAGTTCTGCCTCAGAACCATGGAGCTCCAAGCCACTTGTTTGCCTAAAGAGTAAACACAGCCCCACTGATTTTCCGTGCTCTTAATAGGCGTAAGGTGGGTATCATTATATGAGAAATAATAACATAAGACATGATTCTAATATGACCCTGTGGGTGAGTTAAAGTGATGGCATTGATGACTGCCTTTAATAGGACATTAAAACCTGGGCACCCTGAACATCATTTTATCAGAGAACAGGCAGCAAACTCATCTAGAATTCTCAAATCCGCCACCTCCTGAAATGCAGTTACATGAGAGTGCAATTTTACACCCTATCGATCTCATTGTATTTCCTTTTACCATCATAGGAATATATTTGATATTTCTAAATCGTATCATGCTAAAAATGAGATTCTCATACTAAAAATGGTATGTCCTTTTCATGGCTGCTACAATGAAAATGGCGTCGTTGTGGACTAAAGTACTTCTGAATAAAATTGTTTTTATTCAAAGATTCAAAATTTTAAAATATTAAACCACACGAAACGATATGACCTATTAGCGGGCCAGGGATTTTACAGCATTCCCTGACACCCGATCTGTGGCCCAGCAGTGGGCCTCCACAGGAGTACACACATGGATCTCAATCGCTTGTTATGTAAACATATTCTACGTAAAAATGTATTTTGCTTTTCTAAGTACATACTTTCTGTAACTCATCATTTGCCTTGGAGTTGTTCAATCTTATTACTTATAGCTTTAAAACATATTAACACAATTAAATTGTATGTAGTTAGAAAAGAAGGACATTAGAAAAATATGCATGTCATGAGAGAAGTCTTAGCCTTAGAAAACAAGGCAAACTCTTCAGCCAGGGAAATTTAGAAACAAAATCTGCAAATTGGTCAAAGTGGCTCAAGAGAAGGAGCTTCCTCAGAGCGCCTGGGACAGGGCACAGCTCATCACAGCCACCAGAGGCATCTGACTATTGCTCCGCTCTCGAGTTTCCCCTTCTTTTATTTCTTTTTCAGGACATGATGCCTTCTCTTTGCTAATGGCTTCCTTCTGCCCCATAATTTCTGTTTGCGTGTGGCTTTGACTTGCTTTGGTGCCAGCTCTGTGTGAGTTTCCCACTCACCAATACTTAATAACTTTTTCTGCATCTTTTTGCTCCGATTTTCCAAAGAAAATATTTAAACAGCTCAGCCCCTGGATTAGTTTACAAGACTCCATCACAGGTCAAACAGCTAAGGTTACGGAGGCAAGGTCAAACAGCACATTCCTCTCTGCCTAGGCCCACCTCTTTAGAAGGGATTCCAGACTGTGGACAATATTTTTAAAATGAGACACAGGCTAAGCAAATACCCCACAGAGTACATTCTACAATAGAAAAATAGCCAGTTAAACATAGACAATTCATTAAAAATCGCTGAAGATCCCTACTATAGGAAAAAGCAATAATCAATGAAAACTGAGGGTTGAATTTCTCCTATGTAAATAGCATAGTAGTTTTTCTTCAAGTGTGATAATCTGGATCCTGGTTACTGCTGCACAAAGGGGAGGAACTAAAATATGCTAAAAATAGATGTCACTAGATACGGATATAGACAGGTATGTGTATCCGTGTGTGTACACGGTCTCTCAATACCCAGAGTTGATAGATGTGACAGTAAAAGAACAACCACTAATAGCTCTGTAATCTTTTTTGGTTAAAAAATGAATGTGGATGCTATATTTTCACCTGATTTCTGTTTTACGAGGCCTGTAATATAAGTATTTTTATTTCACTGCTATTGGATATTCCCCGAGAAGGGAAAAGACACTTGACGTGAGAAATAGCACATTTGTAAATGGATGTTTCTGGAAAGCATCTATGTTCTACTCTCTCTAGAATTAGAGCATTGTTTAAAAAAACATTCTGGCAATAACTGATTAGTCACCTGTGGGGTACAAGATAACAATGACCAGAAAGGAACATTATTGGAAAGGCGGCGTATGACACGAGCTTGCTCTACATGCATCATTTCAGTTAAAACCATACGAGCTTTGGAGGCAGATAAAACTGTCAGTATCTAAATTATATGAAAGAAACTTAAATGGACAAAGTTTTTCCCCCCAAGGATACACTGCCCATAAATTAAACGGTGAAAGCAAGATTCAAATCCAGTTTTAATTTCAGAGCAAGTCACTGTTGGCCTCTGACTTTAAACAACAGATAAATGAAAATAAGCACATATTAGGGACATTCTAGTAGTTTTGCAAAATAACTCTAACGACACCCGTATCCTCTGTGTTATCACAGTGAAATAGTCTAGGGTTACTTAGTATAAAGATATTGCAAAAAAGAGTCGTATGGATTTTTAATACTTTTATGCAAGATCTTTGAAGACGACATTTTAAAAATCATTGAGAATGTTGGGTCATTTTGTTTTCGTAGTCATGCATTTCCCTAAAGAAATCCTTTGCTTCAGAAGATAAATGAGGAGGCACATCGTTTAGAAGTAAACACAGAAAGATGGATTTAACAATCTGCCTAATTATCTTGTTTCTTCTTCCATTTTTGTCTCTGTGTGTGTTCATGTGCATTTTTTATGTGACGAAAGATCTCCAGAGAGTGGAATGGTAATGAGAGGTAGAACAAATAAGCAGAATCATGACGCCTGCATTAGAATCCATACGTGGCTGACATAGTATGGGAAAATAAACTTATAATTGTGGTCCTTGATCCCAGGACCAAATCCAAGATCAAAACCACTCAGATGAGAGATTTCCAGTCAAAGTAAGGTGGTTGTTCAAGGGAAGATGGGATTGGGGGATGGTGGAAGTCAGAGGGCAAAGACAATGTTCAAAAACAGCTGGTCTGTGACCTCACGTTCTCTTCAGCAATGGAAAGGGGTCTGCTAACGCTGTGGTTGGCCCACAGTGCGGGAAAGGCCATGGTTGGTGAGTACGTGCTGAAACTGAGCGTGACTGTGGCTCCGTGCATGGAGAGTAGCTGCTTCCCACGTGCACGAGGGAATGCAAATGCCAAGCCGACACCAAAACAACAGCTCTCTCAAAAACGCTTTATTTGCTTCTGCCTTGTATGATTGTTTTGAGGCAGGAGAATAGGGTCTGGGGGCCCGTAACCTAAGGAATTCCTAGAACTATGTCAAACTCTGCGACCAAGTGAGTAACTCTGAAACTCTACTTCAGCCACGGCAGGAAACTTCTTCTTCGTGTGCGTAGGGTGTACACCAAGAAAATAACTCTGTAACCACCCAGCCTGTTTGTTCACATAGGGCACACACCAAGTAACCAATGGGCAACCTCTAGAGGGCATGGAAACTCCAGGGAATCCTGCACATGCCCTGAGCTGCCTGCTGGGGCCCTCCCACCCTGTGTAATATGCTTTTGTTTTCAATAAATCTCTGCTTTTGTTGATTCATTGTCTCCCTGATTGGTTTGAGCATTTTGTCCAACTCTTTGTTCAAAATGTCAAGAACCTGGACACCCTCTACCAGTAACAGTTTCACTTCAGGAAAGTTCCTGTACTCTTGGCTGAGTAAGTCAGAAACTTGTTTTAATCTTACAATGAGTACAGGTGGTATCTTCCTCCCATTCCTAACCTACTTATGAACCCTGCTCTGGAAGGTGACAAAAAGCCTCACCAAGCCTCAGAAAGAGTAGCTCTGCTTAGTAGCATTATAATTGATAGTATTTATTAAAAGCTGCCGTGAAAACAGCAGTGACAGAGAGGCAGTGCCATTTTATGAGACCAGGGGAGGCGTTATCTGTGGTTCTAGACCGACTGTGACAGAAGTTTGCTCAGACAAAGCCCGTCATAGTCAAATACTTTCAGATTAATACTTTGCATAAATTATTATGGCACGGATGGTGTGCAATTTTAGGCTCATCAATTTAATCATAAGTATCTATGCAGACACTAATTACAACTATGTAAGTTAAAAAAATATTTTTATATTAGATCTCTTAAACTACTGGTAATTCTAATTTGTATTTAATGGTCAAAAGTCATATCCAATTTGTTATTGTATGTACAAAACTTGGGGATAGAGTCTAAACAGTGTTTGAATGAATGATGTATATATTAATAAACGAAACAAATGAATCAGTATGTTCTCAGGGGCCTCCTAGACCCCATATTCACAAAACTCACAAAAGAGAAAGATGAAAAGCAAACTTTACCTAGAGAATGCTGAGCATTTAAGGCCCCAAATTTCCTTAGGTCACATCTAATAAAGTGGTACTGGGGTTCCAGAAGTGTGGAAGCTGAGTGGAGGGCAACGTTACCACCACAGCAATGCAGTCAGCCTTAACCACAGTGTGCAAAACTCCAAAACAAATGGCTCCAATTCACTGACAAATAAATGGCCAGGAGTATACAGAGACTACGAGAGGTCAGACGTGAATTCTTATGTTTTAGAGAAACATTCTGAAACAGTTATCAAAGTCGTGTTTCTGGGATTTACATTAATATCATACATGAGTAGAAAATGATAGTGGAAAAATCATGATTGGTTAGGAGTTAAAGTTGGATAATATATATGCAGATTCATTAGAGTACTCTGTGGGCTGTCATAAAGATTTCAAGTGTTCCATAATAAAAAGTGTTTAAGAAAATATCAGGCTGCTTGAAATGTGCTTCTAATGGGAGGTCATTGAAAGTCATCAAATTTTCTTTTCTTTTCTTTTTTCTTTCTTTCTTTTTTTTTTTTGAGATGGAGTTTTGCTGTCACCCAGGCTGGAGTGCAATGGTGCAATCTTGGCTCACTGCAACCTCTACCTCCTGGATTCAAGTGATTCTCCTGCCTCAGCCTCTCAAGTAGCTGGGATTACAGGTGCCCGCCTCCACGCCCAGCTAATTTTTGTAGTTTTTAGTAGAGACAGAGTTTCAATATGTTGACCAGGCTGGTGTCAAACTCCTGACCTCAGGGGATCCACCCACCTCCACCTCTGACTCCCAAAGTGCTGGGATTACAGATGTTAGCCGCCGCACACAGCCAGTCATCAAATTTTCTATCAGTCTGTTGATTGACCTATCTATATCAAAGTCAAAGACTTTCTGATTATATATTAAATATTCATATGTAAACATTTGTATATATGCAAATATACATATACATTCTATATGTTATTTACATGTGTAGATGTACATATAAAATATATTGTACCTATGGGATATGAGTTAATGATTCCTCCAGGGATGCTTCCCTATGCTGTCATATACACCCCTCTCAAAAACAATTCAACACAGTAGAGGCTGTGTCCTGGTTGCCTCAAGTAAATGAACAGGATGGTAGGTAGGAGAATGGCCACTGGCACAGTCCTATCGTGTGTGTCCCAAATATTTCCTGGAGGTTTCACAAATGGAAACTTTGTGGCTTCTTCTGACGAGTTCTACATAGCTATGTGACACAAAATACTGAACGTGAGGTCAGCGACACAGTCTAAGAAAGCTGCATGCCAAAACCTTCAGTTATCTCTATATAGCCCCTGGCACTGTTTTTTTTTTTTTAGTTTTTAGTATATTTTTTAACATAGGTGTTACATGAGACTATAGTCTTGTTTTTGAAAAAGGATACATTGTTAAGAAAAAAGTAATCAGCTTGTATTGAGTGAATAGTTAATGTATTTTATACTAATTATTTTAAAAATGGAATACTCAAATTCTCACAAGTTTCTACAGAGGTTGAACTATACAATACATAAATTAAAAAATAAAGAAAATTCTCTGTTTTATATATTTTGACCTCTTCTGTGTCTACTTTTAAATTTTTTGAACCATTAGTGTGCTTTTAAAATCAATTAAACATTTTATATAAACTGATAAGTAAACATATCCAAGAGTGGAAGGTGGAAGACAATGAAAATGTTTACCCTGGATATGGGGAGGCCCTCAGGGAGAAATGTACTATGGAAAAAATTTTTAAAACTCAGGAATAAATTGTGTCCCTCACATCAGAAATACTAAGTCACATAGTCTGAAGGAAATCCTTCAACTTTAAAGAACTGTTTTCATAATTGCCCACAAATACCATATAATACCAGAATGCTGAGTAAGAAACATTCATAGCAACCCGTATCTGAATTCTGAGAACACGCCTGCCACATCACTGACAGTGGTTGAGGACGGAAAGCAGATGAACCTTCACCAGCACCAAGCCTAGAAAGCCAGCACCACAAGAAGAAAGTGATGCCAGCCTGGCAGAAGAAAAATAATCTTTACCTATGAGGACAGGTTAGTGTTTTATAAAATGCAGAGGAAAAGTGTTTAATTGCAGGAGATTCGCTGAACTGAAAAGGAAAATGTCTTAATAAACAACTGCTCTGTAGTTGCAAAATAAAAGAAAACATGGACTCTTCAAAAAATATGTACACTCCCCTCAAGGTGAGCTGAGGAGGAGAGAATGACGAGGATTTTCCAAATGTTAGAAGTTAGTGTTTCTCAAATTTTTTTTTTTTTTGCTTTTTCCAATCAACCAAAACACAGGCAATTAGTTTATAGGCTTCAAATCCTTATCCAGAGCTGACAAAAATTATGAGTCAAGAAACAAAAATAATTGAAGCAAAATACAAAACAAAACCATCAGATCAAATGAAGAAAAGCTCATTTTGGGAACAAGAGAGAACATCACCAAATCTGAAATGCTACTCGTGGGATAAACTCAAATGAATACTCATTTGTAAAATGAGGGCAGAATATTGTAATTCAGAATAATAAGAAAATAAGAATAACCTGTTGGGATCATCCAAGTAAAAACTGATGGAAGAACCAGAAGGTAAAGTCCAGGAATCGTCTCAGAAATTAGAAGAAAAAGATGTAAGTGGAGAATTAAAAAAAAAAAAATCCCAATCTTGAGTTTAAAAGAGATTTGGGCAGGAAAAAAAAATGCACCTGTGAGTCATCCACATTGGGTGTTAATTGAAGCCAGGACCATAGATGAGACTGACTAGAGGGAGAGGAAATAATTTGAGAAAAGAGGGCCCAAGCCCAAGCATTCCAGAACTTCAAGCATGCGTGGCCTAGAAGAAGAAAATCTACAAAGCAGGCCGAGAAGGACAAGTGGAAAGGTCAGGGGAAGGTGAGGCTGAGGCATCTCCCCGTCCCCAAAGGAGGACGGCCAACAGCAGAAAGTGATGAAGGGGGCTCACAGAGGAGCCCACTGAACACAAATGCTGCAGGCTGGCGGTAATCACCGAATTTAGCCAAAGCTGCTTTTGGTGATGTGTTGGATTAAAACTTAGATTTTAGTGAGTACAGCCTGAGTAAACAGAAATAATGAGAAGAGGCAATACCAGGAGGAGAGAGGCAGAATACTTCAACTTGGTAACAAACAAACAAAAACCTTTTATTTAAAACCCACAGCCTACAATGTTCTTAAAGTGAAATAGGAAGATTGCCCAGTATATATAAAGAACATATGTAAAATAGAGCACATACATATTGTTTCAGTATAAAGATAAAACTATTCTTTTCCCAGTAAATACTAGAAACAGTGTTCTGTCTTCCCAAGCACATTCCCTGTTGTCTGACTTCCTGAGTACACAGTGGTCTACCCCAGGGCTTGGAGCTCGGGACCAGCTCCTACCGACCAGGACAGCCACGCAGGCTGCCACAGGAGCCAGTCTTCTCTTCCCTCTTCTCTCCTGTCCTCTCCTGTGCATTTCAGTCACGCTGCACCTCCACCATCTAATGGGGGAGCAGGGTTCGCATGACAGACCATCACCATCCTCTGAGCCAGGGCAGGGGAGGACAGTGCAGGCCCCACACGCCTTTCCGTGGTTCTTTTTCACTCCACTCAAGGTGAGCTTTGGAGAGGGAGCAGCCTCTCTCCATGACTGTTACTTTCCAAAACTTCAACGTGTTCTTCCCCATATTTTCATTGACGAAGGAGTCAGGTTGATGTGGCTGGAGCAATCCCATCGTTGCTGGTGGACACCCCTCAACCAGCTGTACTGGAGGAGACTGGCCTCACTGTTCCCCGAATCGGGGCTGTGCTCAGTTCCAAGCTGTGGCCTGAGTTGCCAGCACTATCATGAGGCACCGAAATCCCTCTGGCCCGACCTGTATTCTTCATCGTCATTTAACACTGGCTTATTTAGCTGCTGAATCCTTCGACAATCCAAGCTTCTCATGCTCCTCACTGATTTTGGCTAGGGAGACAGTGCCACGTTTTTGCCAAATAAATGGAATAAATTATGTAAGCGCACAATGCAAGAACAGTACGGTGCCTGCGTTAGGTATTCAACAAACAATGCCTGAAACCAGAGACAAAACTCATTCTGTTTTGAGGACCTGTTGCTTATCCATAGAATAAAGATGAAGTGGTGTCTCTAAAGTGAATAAGGTATGCTAAGTAGCTACCCATCATCTCACTCATGAGAGCTGAATGAGTCATGAATGTTGAATATTCATTCCATAAACACAGAAACCTGTGACAGACCCACAGTTCTTCAGAGCTGCACCGTTAGAAGAAAAGGCTCATTCAGCTGAAATTTCTGATTGGGAGAGGAGATGGCTTCCTGCTTTACTGTTTATCCTTGTCTACACATATTCCTACGTTAGACTGGCTCTGTCAACTCCGTTCTCCTGCATTCACTGCATACGGACTGGGTGCCCCCAATTGCCGTAAACGTTGGCCTCAGCCTTGCTTACTGCGCTATAAATTTGGCAGGAGAGCTAATGGGAAAGGTGCAGTCATTTGCTGTTTGAATTCCATTTTCATGCACCAGGCCTTTTCCCCCAACTTGGCAAGCGTTTTGCTTGTGTCAGCAGCGCAAGTAATTAAAAGGTTCAGTGGTTAAATACGGCCACAAGTAGTTCAAAACTAACTCGTCATTTTTAAAGACAGAAAGACAAACACAAATGAATGATGAACGCATGATTCGTGGACTGATCTAAAATAATATGCTGACACCCTTTTTCACTCCAGGAAGACAGGGGGCTCCATGTAAGGGTGTTGGAAGCCCATAAGAGAGTGAGTGGTAATGGGGTGCATGAGGGCAGCAGGCGCTCCATCAGGGGAAAATCAGTATGAGGGTTGCATTTACAAACCAAACTCGGAGTTATCGTTTCATTTGCCAAGACTTTAGACCACAGAGTAGAAACATTTAAATGAGTGACTTAAATCAAGCTAATCTTTTTAAGAGTGTCCATTTATTCAAAACATTAAATGTAATTGATGCTTCAAGACCGAGTACGTTTCCCTTTACATCTTAGCTCTTAGCTTTCTGCACTGCCTTCCTGCTGATTTCTTTTATTAGACTCCTCAAGTCCCATAACTGAAGTTAACGTGAATTTCTACTGTCACCACTAGGCTTATTAATTTGTGACAGCTCTAAACGACCACCAAGTTTCCGAAAGGAGGAAGGAAAATACACAACAAAAATATAGGCCAGGTCTGTGGCTCACATCTATAATCTGGGCACTCAGGGCGGCCAAGGCAAGAGGATCACTTGAGATGAGGGATTTCAGATAAAACTGGAGAACGTAGTGAGACCCTGTGTCTACAAAACACACATAATATAATGGAACATATATTCTACATTAATGTATAGTATATTTTATATTTTATATACTATATATGTTATTTATATCATATATTTTATATGTAATATATATTATATATATAAACTTATTAATTTTTAAAGAGAATTTTATACCAAATTATTCATTCTCCTCTTTAGAAAAATAATCCCAGCCATTTGTTATAATCTGTTTCCAAACATCGTTGCGCTGTTTCAGGTTTTTTTTAAAACAAATTACTGTGATTTAAAAAGTGAGTAAAAAGAAAACGGTTATTTGTATTCACAGCTGCCGGACTTTCTTCTTCTTGTTCCCTGGTGACGTAAGACACACAGGGTAGAGGCTGAGTTTTCATGAAGCAGAAAGGACAATAATAACTGCACTCACTCTGGCTTCCTCCAGCTGCCCTGGGAATTGCCCAGGGAATTTGAAGTTCCCTAAGGAGACTTTTCTTTCTTTTTTTTGAGACGGCGTATCACTCTGTTGCTCAGGCTAGAGTGTGGTGGCACCATCTAGGCTCACTGCCACCTCCACCCCCTGGGTTCAAATGATTCTCCTGCCTCAGCCTCCCGAGTAGCTAGGACTATAGGTATGTGCCACCATGCCCGGCTAATTTTTTGTAATTTTAGTAGAGACGGGGTTTCACCATGTTGGCCAGGCTGGTCTCGAACTCCTGACCTCCTGATCTGCCTGACTTGGCCTTCCAAAGTGCTGGGATTACCAGCGTGAGCCACCAGTAGACAAGAACTCCCAGACCCCTGATCACCGTTTCTCCCAACCTGTCACTGGGAAAACTTGGCTAATAGGAAAGGATCAGGATATAGTGTAGCAACTGGCTTGTAAAAAGCAGTGAAGATGCAAGCAGCAAGCTAGAATCAGGGGGAGGAAGCAAGCATATGCTCAGCAGCCATGGGCGTCTGCAAAGATGCACAGGTAATAGGTCGTCTCCTCCCTCAGCTGCTCCCTCCTCTTCACAGTTTCATCCATTTCTCTACCTTGCATGTAGCATGGCCAACCAAAAATGATGTGTAAGAAAAATGACCATATAATCAAAATGCCTAATTGTTTTATTTAAGTAAGAAGAAAATTGCATTAATAAATGTATTAGTTTTGTACCTGTTATCCTATTATTATATATATCTATTTATCAGTCATTTTTCAGCTAAAATAACCTCATTTAATCAAGTTTTAATATTTAAAACACATGTGCTGCTCTTTAAAAAGCATGAGAGGCACATCATTCACTGTGGATTCAAAGTAACAGACTGTCACATAATCATGCAAAATCTCGTAAAAGTTGTCAAATTGAAGTTTTCTGGTGTAAATGCAAAAATGTCAAAGACACAGCCAACAAACACACTTTGTTTCAATGTGGGCTTGTGCTTTAGATTATGCCATTTATTTTTGAAGTAATAAGTCCTGCTTCCTGTCCATGAAGTCCGTGAAAGAAAACAAATGACGTAATACTCATTCAATTCCATCCATGTTGAGAAGACATTTAGTCGCACACAAATGTGTTTTAGACGATGGGAGGATACGGTGTCAGAGCTCCCCATGCTTTGTGGCACAGATATTCCCGGTGGGCCTCACCCGTCACTGCATTCATTAATGCCGTCAGTGGGAGCTGCCTCTACACATGCACATGGGACATGAGGTTTGAAACCATGACAAGTAGCAAATGACTTTCGGCTATTGGACCAAACGCAATTACTCTAGTTGTAACTACTTCATTTAACAGTCTAATCTCAAGAAACTCTACGAGCGCCACAAAGTTTTGAACAAAATGGAAAAGGAGAGTACAATTGTCACTATTTTGCACCTGAGAAAACTAAGTCCCCAACACTTCCTCGAGTAATGAAAAACATCCTGTACCCCAGACCCATCAATGCAGTACGCGTATTTTTGGATGGAATGAAAACAGAAAAACAATCACATCCAAAGACCTTATTTCCATGATTTGCGGAGGCTGAAAATTTCATTAGCTTCTGTTAGGGCACAATAACAAGTGCCAGTTATGAGGCGAGGTCAGCGGCACTTCCATTCTGGGCGTTAGCTGTGGATTTCTCTGGATTGTTCAGGCTGCCCCTGATTTAACTCAGCCACTGCATGGGGGCAAACACAGGGGACACCTGCTGGAGCGCTGGTCATTCCTGAGGTCACATGCCTGTCAGCCCTCCTAGGCTCTCTTCCCACAGATGACATCTCAGTAGAGAAGGAATTTAGTGAGCAATTGATAATTGAAGTTTGAAATTCCTTAGAGAAAAGTCTATTAACCGAATAAATTATTATAATTAATGAGAGGAGTGGGGACTCTTCTCAGGGACCTGCAGGCCCCCCAAGCATGGAAATAAAATAAAGTCTTAAGTTCCTTCAGAGGAAAGTCCAGGCACCTATGTAGCCCTGAGAAGTAAATGAGCAACTTGATAGGCAATAAGTTCATTTTATTTAACAATAAAATTGTTCGTTTTATTATTTAACAATTTATTTAACAATATTTACCATTAACATTTAACAACATTAACAATAAAACTGGCTTAAAACAACAGCCAAGGAAGGTAAAGTCGAGGGATATCTGGTTCACGACAGGAACTAAAGAAAACATCTGAACATACATTCAAGTTATTTTTAAGAAACCCAAACTCCCACCAAATGGATCTGGCACAGACACCCCAGATAAGGGGAGCCGAGGAGGGAACTCTGACCATTGTTCTTTGTTCTAATTTCTTCCTCAGTGGCCTGGAGGAAGTCACATCCATGAGCCAGAGCTAATGTTCTTTTCCATGGATCCCAAATATTTAGACATGGCTTTGTCTTCTTAACCACTTGCAGACCAGAAAGCATTTGAATCTGCCAATGACCTGTGGGCTTCCACTTTGAGATGTCCGGCCTTTTTAGGTCAAATCAATGTAGAGCTTTCATGAGTTAAGTGATGATGTTGCTTGTAACCTCTGCCTCCCTGCCTTTAAAACCTTTAGCTGTAAGCAAGTGGGAAGTTGGAGTCTTAAGAATGAATGGCCCAAGTCTCTCTACCTGGAGCCCTGTAATAAATGCCTCCCTCCGTCTCACTGCAATCTCAATGTCAGTGTTCGCTTTTTCTGCATCTAGTGGGCAGACTCACAATCAGCTCCATAACATTAGCAGTAGATATTTTTCTGTACTTTATTTTTGGAAATGAGTCTCAAAGTTGGTCACCAATGTCAAAGTGTCCAGCATCAAGATGAGATGTTAGGGTTGATTGTATATTTACGCTTACCTTAATATGCAATCTTTTAGACATCTGTAAACTTCCAAAATGCAAGGAAAATGCATAACGACTACCACAATCAAAATATCATGAGCTAACATTTTGATTACTTACCATGCTCCAAACATTTCATGTGTATAAAATAATTCACAAATTACTTAGTAAATTAATTCAGTGAATAATCTTATGAGGGAGACACTGTTTATTGCTTTTTTACAAATGAGCAACAGAGGTACAGAGAGATTAAATAATGAAAATTATCTCTTCACTGTAATTTTTTAAAATTAACTTTTTTTTTTATATCCACATAGAGCATCTTTTCTGATCTAATTAGAGGACTGATATTTAGGTTCTCAAAAGGTGGTTGCCCCTGGAATTCCTGAACACATGTTAAATAACTTAATATCAACCTGGGCTGCATTCTCATATATATTATCAGGGTTTCTTTCCCTGTTTCTTCTATTGGTGGTAGAGGCAGAAACACATTAGCTACAAATTGTGGTTAATAATAAACAGGACATTTTCAGAAAAAAATCAATACATTTCAGTTCTAATGAAAAATTATATCTATTTATAGTCAATAGTAAAGAAATGTCGTCTAATAAATCAAGACCAGGATCCAGGAAAAGAAAAAAGAGCCCCAGTAAGGATCCTTAAAGTGTGAGTTATCTTTGCCATAGTTAACTAGGCCAGACCCTGCTCCATCATCCATCAGTAGGTACATTGAAATTGTTTCCAAAACCCAAGGAGGAACCTTCAAAAATTGTATGTCCTTGGTGAAAAATCTCCACACGATGGCTCAGAGGATCCACATATCAGGCTCTTCTCCAGGGGGAGAGCCTTCATTTTAGCATCTGTAATGGATTTTCAAGGACAAATTTTACACATTAAAATTAAGTTTCTGAGAATCTTGGAATTTCCTTCAATGATAAAAGGACACGTCACTTTACCAGATTATAAAATATTTGCATTTGGATATCAATGGCGGAAGAAATGAACTGTGAACTGTTTTGGTTAAAATAATGTATAAAAATTTTTGGAAAAGTCCACTATCATCCTTCTGGTAAAAATTGTTACATTAATAAAACAAGTGGGGGAGCAGAAGGTAAGTCATGTAAAGCTCAAAGAAACTTCTAGATCCCAGGTATTCCTGAAGCAATTCCATTGAGCTTTGGATGATTCTGAATAGAATGACAGCTAAAGGCAGTTAATGTGAATTAAAGACCTGCAGGATCATCCAGACTGCCCTCGGCATTGTCTACTCTCGCACTTCCAAATCTGGATCCAAATTTATTAGAGGAGAGATAAGATTGAGAAACCACAACTGGGTGTCCATTCTGAAAATCACAGAAACATTTATTGTACTGGAATGCAAACACATATTTAAAGTCCCTGCAGAGTAGCAAAAGCCAAATATTTTACCTCACCCTCCGTCTGAGCCAGATATTTTACAAATCACTTGATGATCAATAGAGCACATCCGTCTTAAGGTAGAAAGTCACAGGTTGCAGTGTAAATGTGTGCTCATAGGAGTTTTGCCCTCCATCACAGCCCTGGATGAAAGGAAAGGTTGTTAAAGGTGGGATCCTGGTTAAACCCCAAATTGTGTCATCTGTATGATTAACCAACAATTAAGAGAACACTTGATGATGTCAATTTTTCTTTACAGATCATGGGGTTGTTTTGCACTATGGAAAAGGCACATCCTTTAGTGGTAAACTTGCTTTACATCTTTGGTAATTAGGGACAGGCATTTTTTGGGAGTAAATATATCACATTTTCCTTATGTGCTATTTCAGTCACATAGCAAAATTTGTGTAATATTTTTAAAAAGAAACTGGTAGAAATAGCAATTAAGAAAGCTGTTTTCCTCTCATAAATATGAATAAAGATCACGTAACTGTCCCCTTTAATTTTTATCAAGTGTTCCTGTCTTCCTGGCCCTTTAGGAAAGATGCTGACTAATGGTTAATAGTTCACTTGCATTTAATGCTTTATAGACATCATCAAGTGTATTCACTGTCTCGCAGAAGTTTTCCACTTACACAATCATACAGTTTTATTCCATAGTTGTATTTCTTAAATGATGTTCTGTGTTTAGTATTTGTGTTTGTAAAGGTATGTGTTTGTGTTTTCTGAGATTAAAACAGAATAAAAATGAACAAAGACTGCGTTGGCACTATTTCATCCTGAAGTTTATTTTTAAAATAATGGAAGAAAATTATTTTCTCTTAGTATGAATTCTGTACCTATTATTAATTAATGGCATTTAATAAAGGACAGATATACAATTGGTACTTATAAAAACATATTGTTCTCTTTTTGAAAGGTAAAAGAGAAAGGTGATGCTAGAAGTGAAGAACACCAGTCATAGGCACCTTTTTCTAAAATGAAGGTGTAAGGACATTCGACCAAAAATAAAATTGTTGAGTTTTAGATTATTCTAACGCAATATACTGAATCCTAAGTACAAAATGTGTAATTTCTATACTTCTTTTTTCAAACCATATACCTGTGTAAAATCACATTTTTGTATTACATTGAAGTGAAAAATATTGTATAGCTACAAACTTGATTTTATGTCTGCTTTTGAATATCCAAAAAAGTGACATGGTTTTTGATACTTAACGTATATATGCTATAAATATCTCAAAGTACAGCTTTAATTTTATCATGGTTTCTGTAAGTCCTATTTGGTAAGAATAATATAATATGAAAGATGTTTCATTTTCTTCTCATGCAAGTTTTTAATGAACATGCAATGAAATATATTTGTTCTACTGGCATAGACTTAAAAAGGCAAATATATTGGGATACTGGAGGGAATTATTCCTTCATGCACATTCCCCTGTGGATTCTGAACTGATTAAAAATAGACAGAAGAGTAGCACCTGTTAAGAACAGACAGCCTGTGCAATCACACAGGAGCCAGAGCGGACTAAAATACAGCACCCACTGGAGTAATAAACGTTCTGCTTACGAGGACAACTTGGTCCTGAAGCAAAAACGGGCTGTCTTTGTCTTCTGTTCTGACTTGTACCTTCTGAACTTACTTGAAGGAGCTTGAAGAAGAAAATGAACTGCGAACGTGTGGAGAAAAGAAAGACTTTCTGTTGTTGTTTTGAGACAAAGTCTCGCTCTCTAGGCCAGGCTGGGGTGCAGTGGTGTGATCTCAGCTCACTGCAACCACTGCCTCCCGGGTTCAAGTGATTCTTCTGCCTCAGACTTCAGAGTAGTCAGGATTATAGGTGTGCACCACTGCACCTGGCTCAACTTTTTTGTATTTTCAGTAGAGACGCGGTTTCACCATGTTGGCCAGGCTGGTCTTGAACTCTCGACTTCAGGTAATCTGCCCGCCTCGGCCTCTCAAAGTGCTGGGATTACAGGCGTGAGCCACTGCACCCGGCCAGACTTTTTCTTAGCCTTTTTTATGGAGGCAGATGTGCCTTGGGCCGTCTGAAATTCAGGAAAGGAAAGAATGGAATTTTGAAAATTTCATGTAGTAACTTTATTACAAATGGTACAATAAAAAATCTTATAGCTTTCATTGTAATCACTTCATCAGAGAAACAGTAGAGTATAAAGATGTCACCTTCTAGATGCAGACTGAACCTACATCCTGGTTCTGCTACTTATTGTGGCAAAACGTCCTCGTTTGTGTCAAACAGGGATAGTGATACCGTGGCTGTCACAGCTAGAACGCTCTCAATTTTAAGACACAATTTTAAA
Source organism: Alouatta palliata (assembly GCA_004027835.1). Classification (NCBI taxonomy): domain Eukaryota; kingdom Metazoa; phylum Chordata; class Mammalia; order Primates; family Atelidae; genus Alouatta; species Alouatta palliata. The sequence goes on from PVKV010001910.1 coordinate 107,815, forward strand.
TATCACTGAAAAGGAAAACCACAGACAATTACAAGGTGACGCAAAGCTCTCTTAATTGTATGAATTTCTATTCCATGTGCCTACTGAAAAAATTAATTATATATAGGTATTTTTAATCACATACCACCGCCATACAAATATAAAAAAATTAAGCAAGATAAATTGGTTTAGATATTTCTCAGACTTCTTTACATGGAGATTCCAATTCTTCTCAATCGGCTCTTGACTCAGATTTGGCAGTGTCTAGCCTCTTCCTTACAGAATTGCCGGTAGTGCTATGAACAGTGTTGGTAGCATAGCATTTCTTAGAAATGCAGGAACCCACGGAAAGGCCTTGGTGCTGGGGTCCCACACTGGCTGCATAGAACCAGCCTGCCTTTGACACTGTGGCTCCCAGGGGTTAAAAGTAATTCCAAGAGTGTCCCTGGGATGTCCTTCTTAGTTCACCACATCTATTCTGCCCATCTGGAGGCTGACAATTTTTATGTCTTCACATGTGCAGGTAGTGAATACATCTCAAGGCCGAGTACTGTAGCTCATGCCTGTAATCCCAACACTTTGGGAGTCTGAGGCAGGAGGGTTGCTTGAGGCTAGGAGTTCAAAACAAGAGTGGGCAACATTGTGAGATTCTGTCTCTACAAAAACAGACTTAGCTAGGCATGGTGATATGCACCTGTGGCCCCAGCTATTGAAGAGGCTGGAGTGAGAGGGTTGCTTGAGCTCAGGAGTTGAAGACTGCAGTGAGCTGTGATGGCACCACTGCACTCCAGCCTTGGTGACAGAGTAAGACGCTGTCTCTAAACAAAATTAAATGAAAACCAGTACTATCTCAATCTGAGGAAAATGGTGAGCTCCCACCTGGATAGACAGAGCAGCGCATGGAAACTCACGTCAAAAACTTTTGCTCCAAGAAATACCACACAAACATGTCAGAAAAGCCGAGAGAATCCACAGATCCTTTGAAGGAAGCCACTTTCCCTCTCAGGTTGTCTTTGAGACAACCCAAAAACTGACTGCTCGAAGTGTGAGGGGAAATGTCCACCCTGAACACACATTCTCACGGAGGAACCTGAAGGTCCAGATCATGAAAAAAGGATTACACTTTACCAGAAGCTGAGATGAATCTGGAGACCCAAGCAAAACACAGGGGTAGAGGAAGCCGCAGGAAGAGCCCCGTGGGCACTCTCGGTCTCCAGGGAAGCTAATTCTGACTTTGTCACACAGGGATCTTTGGGGATGGCTGCTAGTGGAATTGGGGAAAGACCACAGGGAGAAGGAAACTTCCAGCTAAAGTTTGTTACAATTTTGACCAATTTGAAGTTTCCTGGACAGAATCTGGGGGATGCGGGGAGCCAGGAGTGCAGATACCAGCACAGAAGCTGAGGCAGGCGGGGAGATCTGAAACACGGAAGCTTGACTTGCTTTCTCAGTGAAGGGGCTGGGAGCCTGGCACAAGTTCTTAGCCCTGCTCACTGGCTGCCTGGAAATAAACTCAGGGCTGTTGGCAGGGCATGGAAGGAATGAGACTGGTCTTTCACTGCATGGCAGCTGGGTGAGGCCTGTCACTGCCACCTTTCCCCATGTCCCTGGTGACCTGTATGAAGCAGCAGAGACAGCCATAATGCCCCTGGGGACATAACTCCAATGGCCTGAGAACCACACCGCCGTCTCCCACAGCAGCCACAGCAAGCACTGCCCAAGGAAATGTGGAGCTCAGACATGCCCAGCCCTACCCACAACTGATGGTCTCTCTCTTCCCACCCTGGTAGCTGAGGACAAGACAAAGAACATAATCTCCTGGGAGATTTATGGCCCTGCCTACCTCCTGAAAAACCTGAATGCTTACCCAGACAACTTTACGGCAAGCTCGTATCCTCCCTACACTACTGCGGCTGATGCTCTTTTGAAAGTGTCAGCTCCTAGTCTGAGGCCAGCCAAGAAAAAACCAGCACACTAAAAAAAATGATGACCAACGACCCTCACAGAGTCCACTTTGCTTTCTTGCTACCTCCACTGGAGCAGGTGATGGTATCCACAGCTGAGAGACCTGAAGAGAGATCACGCCACAGAACTCTTTGCAGACAACCCTCAGTATCAGCCTGGAGCCTGGTAGCTCTGCTGCATAGTTAAACCCAGAAGAAAAATAACAATCATCGCAGTTCGGCTGGCAGGAAGCACCATCCTTAAGGGAAAGGGGAGAGCACCATCAAGAGAGCACCCTAGAGAACAAAAGAATCTGGTCAGCTGCCCTTGAGCCCCAGATCTTCCCTCTTACATAGTCTACCCAAATAAGAAGAAAGCAGAAAAACAATTCTGGTAATATGACAAAACAAGATTCTTTAACACCTCCAGTAGATCACACCAGCAATGGATCCAAACTAAGACAAAATCTCTGAATTGTGAGAAAAAGAATTCAGAAGGTCAATTATTAAGCTAATCAAGGAGGCACCAGAGAAAGACGAAGTCCAGCTTCAAGAAATCAAGAAAATGAGACAGGATATGAATGAAAATGTCTCCAGTGAAATAACAGCATAAATAAATAACAATCACAGCTTCTGTAGATGAAGAACACACTTAGAGAAATGCAAAATGCATTGGAAAGTCTCAAACAAGCAGAAGAAAGAACTTCAGAGCCTGAAGACAAAGTGTTCAAGTTAACTCAGTCTAAAAAAGACAAATAAAAAAGAATTTTAAAAAATGAACAAAGCTTTCAAGAAGTTTGGGATCATGGTAAACAACTAAACTTAAGAATAATTGGTGTTCCCAAGGAAGAAGAGAAATCTACAGGTCTGGGAAACATATTTGAGGGAATAATTGAGGAAAACTTCCTGGCCTTGCCAGAGATCTAGACATCTAAATACAGGAACCTAAAAGAACACCCAGGAAATTCACCACAAAAAGATAATTGCCTAGGCACATAATTATCAGGTTATCTAAAGTCAAGACAAAGAAAAGAATCTTAAGAGCTGTGAGCCAAAAGCATCTGGTATCTTATCAAGGAAAACCTATCAGATTAACAGCAGATTTCTCAGCAGAAACCCTACAAGCTAGTAGGAATTGGGGCCTATCTTCAGCCTTTTTAAACAGAACAATTACCAGCCAAGAGTTTTGTATCTAGTGAAACTAAACTTTATAAATGAAAAAAAGATACAGTCTTTTTCAGACAAACAGATGCTGAGAGAACTTGCCACTGCTAAGCCAGCACTGCAAGAACTGCTGAGAGGATAAATCTTAAAACCAATTCTCAAAATGCACAAAAATAGAACCTCCTTAAAGCATAACTCTAATAGGACCTATAAAACAATAATACAATGAAAAAATAAGCATGATATTTAGGCAACAATTAGCATGATTAACAGAATAGTATCTCACGTCTCAATGCTAATGTCCACTGTAAGTGGCTTAAATGCTCCACTTAAAAAAGAAACAGAATTGCAGAATGGATAAGAATTCACCAACCAAATATCTGCTGTATTCAAGAGAATCAACTAACACATAAGGACTCACATAACCTTAAGGTGAGGGGATGGAAAAAGACATTCCATGCAAATGGACATCAAAGGCTGTTAAAAAGACAAAGAGGGACATTATATAATGATAACAAGCCTTGTCCAACAGGAAAATATCACTGTCCTAAATATATATGCACTTTACGCTGGAGCTTCCAACTTCATAAAACAATTACTACTAGACCTAAGAAATGAGATAAACAGCAACACAATAATAGTTGGGGACTTCAATACTCCACTGACAGCACTAGACAGGTCATCCAGACATGAAGTCATCAACAAAGAAACAATGGACTTGATCTATACCTTAGAACAAACAAACTTAACAGATATTTACAGAACATTCTACCCAACAACTGCAAAATAAACACAGCACTCATCCATTTTCCAAGACAGACCATATAATAGGCCACAAAACAAGTCTCAATAAATTTAAGAAAATCAAAATTACTCTTTCAGACCACAGTGGAATAAAATTGGAAATCAGCTCCAAAAGGAACCCTCAAAACCATGTAAATATATAGCAATTAAATAATCTGCTCCCAAATGGTCATTGGGTCAACAGTGAAATCAAGATGAAAATTAAAAATCTCTTTGGACTGAATGATAATAGTGATAACAACCTATCAAACCTCTGAGATACAGCAAAAGCTGTGCTAAGAGGAAAATTCGTAGTGTTAAGAGCCTTCATCTAAAGAACACAAATAGACAATCAAAGGTCACACCTCAAGAAACTAGAGAAACAAGAACGAACCAAACTCAAAACCAGTAGAAGAAAAGAAATAACAAAGATTAGAGCAGAACTAAAGAAAATTAAAACAAACAAACAAACAAAAAATTACAGAAGATAAACAAAAGGCCGTTCTTTGAAAAGATGAACAAAATTGATAGACCATTGGTGAGATTAAACCAAGAAAAGAAGACAGAAAATCCGCATAAGCTCAATTAGAAAGAAAATGAGAGCTATTACAAACAATACCACAGCAACCATTTAAGGCTCCAGGAAACACCTCTATACATACAAACTAGAAAGCCCAGAAAAGAAGGAAAAATTCCTGGAAATATATAACCCTCCTAGATTAAACCAGGAAGGAATAGAAACTCTGAACAGACCAATAACAAGCAGTGAGATTAAAATAGTAATAAAGAAATTGCAAAAAAAAAAAGGTCCAGGCTAGATGGATTTACAGCTGAATTATATCAAGCATTTATAGAAGAGTTGGTACCAATGCTATTGACACTATTCCAAAGGATTGAAAAGGAGGGAATCCACCCCAAATCGTTCTATGAAACCAGTATCACCCTAATGCTAAAACCAGGAAGGACATAACAAAAAACAGAACTACAGATAAATATCCCTAATGAACATTGATGCAAAAGCCCTCAACCAAATCCTAGCTAACTGAATTCAACAGCATATAAAAAAGATGATCCACCATGATCGAGTAGGTTTCACATGAGGAATACCAGGATGGTTTAACATACAAAAGTCAATAAATGTGATATATCACACAAACAGAATTAAAAATCACATTATCATCTCAATGTATGCAAAATCCAGCATCACTTTATGATCAAAACCCTCAGCAAAATTCACCTAGAAGGGACATACCTCAAGATAATAAAATCCATCTATGACAAAGCCACAGCCAATATTATACTGAATGGCAAAACGTTGAAAGCATTTCCCTTGAGAACCGGACAAGGATGCCCCCAGTTTCACAACTTTTATTCAGCATAGTACTGAAAGTCCTAGCCAGAGCAACCAGACAAGAGAAGGAAATAAAGGGCATCCAAATCAGCAAAGAGGAAGTCAAGCAGTTGCTGTGTTGCTGTTCACTGGTAATATGACTGCATACCCTGAAAACCCTAAACACTCCTGCAAAAAAACCCCTAGAACTGGCAAATGAATTCAGAAAAGTTTCCGGATACAAAATTAATGTACACTTATATACCAGCAGTGACCAAGGTGAGAATCAAATCAACAACTCAACTCCTTTTACAGTAGCTGCTAAAAATAAAAATAAAAACGGAGAGCTATACCTAATCAAGGAGGTGACAGACCTCTACAAGAAAGTAACTCGAGAATGTGAAACAAAACACCGCGTGTTCTCACTCAGAAGTGGGAGTTAAGCTAAGAGGACAGAAAGGCATGATAATGATACAATGAACTTTGAGGGCTTGAGGACGACGGTGGAGGGGGTGAGGGATAAAGGACCACACACTGGGTACACTGTGCACTGCTCGGGTGACGGGTGCACCAAGATCTCAGAAATCCTCATTGAAGACCTTATCCACATAAGCAAATGTCACCTATTCCCAAAAAACCTGTTGAAATGATAGTAATAATAATAAACAAAAGCAAATAACAAAACAAATACCACCTCAGTTTCTGCCTCGTGGATAGGGATGTCAGAAGCCATCTATTTTAGAACATATTCTAATATTAGAACTGTTAAAATATGAAAATGTAAGCATCGTAGAACTGATAGAAAATAGCAAGGTTGCTATGTAGATTTACATGAGTTAAACCACCCAAGCCCCTCAGCACAGCGGCTGGCACAGTGCCCTCGAACACCAGCTGTGATCAGTTACTCTCACGCCCAGCTCATCTCACACAGGTTCATGAGCTCCAACTGATTACTTAATTTACAGAAATTCTACTTTACAACTCTTTTGTATTTTTGACACCTTAACATGAAGCAAATGCTTTTTTAAAAAGTTAAATGCTTAATCAATCTCTACAGTCAACGATTTCTGTTTTGTTGATTCAACCAGTGGTTCTTTGAAAAAGAAGTCTAGGGAGCACCAGCACCAGTGTTCTAACAAGCCCTACTGGAGGTGTCCGTAGAATTATTATGGCACCTATGAAAGTGTGGATCTTATAAAGACAGAATGACCCAGCTTTTCCCTAATGGAATCTATAGACCAACCGGTGGAAAAAATGAAATAGATTTACTCTACAGTAATGCTCAGCCATTCACAATCTTCTGGAACCAAGGTCTGGGAACGTGTTTCTCAGGGGGTTAGTCGCTGTTTTTCACATACTGAGAAGAGATGATGTGACATCTTCCACCACCCAACAGCAGAAGGACAGCCTTCAGGCTGGTGGCTGAATTCACCCCTATTTATAACAGCATTTTAAACAATGTAAGCTTATGCTTTCATAAAGATAGAAGAATATACCCGAAAACAGATGTTGGAAGATTGCTTTCACTTCACAAATTCACCTTCCATTGAGGATGCCGTGAATTTAGAGCCACATCCCTGCAATGATGAGGGAACGCTGCCACTTGTAGGCACAGACGGCACTAGAGAAATCGCTCAAACCCTAAAAAAAAAGGATCCGGGATTTGAATTAGAAATATTTTTGTTAAAACAGTATCTTAGCAAAGAAAAATAGCTTATAACAGAACGATCTTTTAGAGACAAGCCTTTCGTCTACTGCGTTACTCTCTTATTAAATAATATTTCCAAAAGATGTGATTTGAATGAAGTATGTTTATTTATATGTATTATACTGAAGTTTCAAAACATGAATTTCCCACACAGTTGGAAACTTGTAGGAATAATGTGTGTGGCTTTCTGGTTTGTTCTCTAAGAGCAGCATATTAATACATAAAAGTGACTGTGTTTGTACGATAAACATGAGTCTTCTTTCTCTCCTAACATAGCAAAGAGAAACAAAAAGGTTGTTATTGCTAAAAGAAATTAGCATACACAAAGTAAGAATCCAATACTAACCCTAAGTATTTCCTTATTTATGAAAAAGAAGTGGTTCTCATGTATTTCTCACAAATGCATGTTTTCAGCAGATCAGCCAGATGTCCAAACAATGAAATACCATCCTGTGGAAAAACCTATGCCTATGGGATTTCTGATGTGCCAGTGCCAGAAAGTGGCTTTGGCCTGATTCCTCTTTCTTGTGATCTCAAGTCGTATTTCCAGATAAAAGAGCTTTAGTTACATTTAGAAATGAGAAGAACTGCCTGGAATTCACCCCACCAATTCACGCTGCTGGCATTCTTTGGTCTTAGTCCACGTATTCAATTCCACTTTCCTGCTCTTGTACCCTCTTGATCCGGGAAGAGGGTGGGCTTAAACCAAAAGAAAAAAAAAAAAAAAAAAAAAAGTTTGGTAAAAACAGAGTGGATGAAAGAGCTGAGGCCTTCATTACCTCTTAAAACAATAGAAACGATTTCTTCAATAATTGCTTCGCTAACAGGGTGGCATGTCCATGAATTCATCTCAGTGAAGTTTTTCATGATAGCCGGTTTTACATTGATCAGAGTTTCTTTTCATGATACTCACCCTGCCGTTCACTTCCTCAGCATCACTCACAGAACTAAAAGTTGTCCATGTCTGGAATTTTATAGCTTGAACCAAGGGTTCTAAACTAACTATGAGTCAGTGCAGCAAATGTAAGGCTAGGCTCAAAAATGTGAATGAATGAAATTTCTAACAATGCCTTCTGTTGATTAGAAGCTTTACACCAAGGATAATCAGTGTTTCTGTAAACATATGATAGAATGGAGGGTTACCAATGATATTTTTCAGAAAGATAATCAAGTTTGCATGATCAAGGCTATCTGTGGCATTTAAACACATCAGCTTTCAGAGGAGATACGGGTAAGTCTAGGTATGATCGCTGTTCACTGCCCGTGAGTCCCTAGGATAAAAGAAGAACTGGGAGAAAAACAGCTAAGAGATTATTCTGATAGCATGAGTTTCTTAACTGCATTTAGACACTGACGTTTCCAATATGTATTTCTTCCGGAAATCCTACGGTTGTGAAGTCATCTGTCATTATTTTTTCTTTCCAATTTGTATTTTTTTAATTTAACTTTTATTTTAAGTTCAGGGGTATATGTGGAGGTTTGTTACATAGGCAAACTTGTGTCATGGTGGTTTGTTGCACAGATTATTTCAGCACCCAGGTGTTAAGCCTGGTACTCACTAGTTATTTCTCCTGATACTCTGCATCCTCCCACTTTCCACCCTCTGATAGCCCCAGGATGTGTTGCTTGTCTCTTTGGGTCCACGAGTGCTCATCATTTAGCTTCCACTTACAATTGAAAACATGCAGTATTTAATTTTCTGTTCCTGCATTAGTTTGCTGAGGATAATGACCTCCAGTTCCATCCATGTTCCTCAAAGGAGATTATCTCATTCTTTTTATGGCTGCATAGTATTCCATGGTGTGTATGTACCACATTTATTTTATCCATTCTACAACTGATGAATATTTAGTTGATTCCATGTCTTTGTTATTGGGAATAGTGTTGTAATGAACATATGTGTCATTACACATATGATAGAATGATTTATATTCCTTTGGGTATATACCCAGTAATGGGATTGTTAGGTCAAATGGTAGTTCTGTTTTTAAGTCTTTGAAGAATAACCTTTATCTTCCACAAACTAATTTATACTCCCATCAACAGTGTTCAAGCATTCCATTTTCTCTGCCACCTCACCAGCATCTGTTATATTTAACTTTTTCATAATAGTGTATTAGTCTGTTCTCTCATTGCTATGAAGAACTACCTAAGACTGGGTAACTTATGAGGAAAAGAGATTTAATTGGCTCATGATTGCACCAGCTGCATAGGAAGCCTGGCTGGGAAGGCCTCAGGAAACTTACAACCATGGCAGAAGGTGAAGGCAAAGCAGGCACACCTTCACATGCATGGTGGGGCTGGAGAGACAGAGAGAGAGAGAGAGACAGAGAGAGAGAGAGAGAGAGAGAGAGAGAGAGAGAGAGAGAGAGAGAGAGAGAGAAAGGGGGAAGTGATACAAACAGTCATATCTCAGGAGAACTCACCCACTATGTGAGAACAGCGAGGAGGAGGTCCACTCCCACAATCCAATCACCTCTCACCAGGCCCTTCCGCCAACATTAAGGATCACGATTTGACCTGGGATTTAGGTGGAGACACAGAGCCAAACCGCACCAAATAGCCATTCTGACGGGTGTGAAATGGTATGTCACTGTGGTTTTCATTTGCATTAGTCTCATGACTGGTAATGTTGAGCTTCTTTTCATATGACTGTTGGCAATATGTATGTTTCCTTTTGAAAAGTGTCTGTTCATGTCCTTTGCTCATTTTTTTAACAGGGTGGTTGGGACCATTTTTCATAAATTTGTCTGAGTTCCTTACATATGCTGGATATTAAGCTTTTATCAGATGCACATTTTGCAAGAATTTTCTTCCATTTTGCATGTTGTCTGCTCAATGTGTTCATAGTTTCCTCTGCTGTGCAGAAGCTCTTAAGTTTCATTAGATCCCACTTGTCAAGTTTTGCTTTTATTGCAACTGCTTTTAGTGCCTTTGTCATGAAATCTTTTCCTGTTCCTGTCCAAAATGGTATTGCCTAGGTTGTCTTCCAGGGTTTGCATAGTTTTGGGTTTTATATTTAAGTCTTTCATCCATCTTGAGTTAATTTTTGCATATGGTATAAAAAGGGGGTCTAGTTTCAGTCTTTTGCACATGGCTACCCAGTTATCCCAGCATGGCTGACTGAGTAGGGAATTTTTCCCCTATTGCTTGTTTCTGTCAGCTTTGTCGAAGATCAGAGAGCTGTAGGTGTGCAACCTTATTTCTGGGTTCTCTATCATATTATTTCAAAACATTCTTGATTCTCTTTTTTCTGTCCACTGCAGGACATAAGACATAGGAACTTCCTGATAATTAGGAGGAAATAATTATCCTTTACGTCATTTTTCATACTTCCTCCTTGAATCAGAATTTGTTCCCCAAGTACTCAAGATTACTTAAGACAGAGAATTTGTACTAATTTATAGAAAAAGTGCTGTACAAACTATTAGAAGAGAAGCATTTTTGAGCTCTATTATGTGCAGCTATTTTATAAGAACTGTCACTCCTATTTAATGAATTAGGACTCAGATTATTATGCAGACCCAGGAGCCTGATCATAATCGGTCGCCGGGCGTGTGAAAAGCAGGGATCTGAGCCCACATCTGGTAATGCCCTTTGCATTCATTATATTTCACGTACAAGTGGAGAGCCAGAGCTGTGCCGCTGCAACTGTAAGCCTGTAAGACCCGCTGGTTTAACCAGCTGCTAGCCTCTGGTCTACCATTGTTTAAACCTCACTGGACAATCTACAGTCAGACTTGCACTTGAATACAGAAAGCATTTTATCTACTCTTAGGGAGAATACACAGTATATACCTACTGCTTAAAATTATAAAAATAAAATTATTTTCAAGTCCGTCGAAGTTGAAAATAAATCAAAGATCACAGGTGAGAGTTATGTTTCGTGTACTCGTAGTTCAAATCCGTGTGCAGTCTATACTGTAAAATTAAAAATATAGAGAGCATAATTAGATAAAGATCACTACATATCCCTTTCATTTAAATATTGCTAAACAAGTCAAATTGCCTTTTATTTAATCAATGAACCAAAATGACTTGAAATAGCAATACCATAAAGCTTTGCTGAGCTAGCGTTAAATGCATTTTTCCAAAGCAATGAAACATACACACTTGGCTTTTTGTAACATATAACAAACAATCAGATTTGAGCATCATGCCTGGACCTGTATGCGCGAACTTGAACCACAGTTGAATAGAATGTCATAGTTAGACGAACTGGTGCAGACAAGGCATGTTTCAAAATACACAAAACATCAAAAGGAACAGCGATCCCCACACACAAGCCAGCCTGACCCATAACATTGGCTTCGATTTTGTAGGTGGGAGAAAGAAACTAGGTGGGGCAGGATTTGTTTTTTGTTGTTTACCGAAACAATTGATGGACTGCAAGACTAGTATATTTAAGTTGATTTTAAAATAGATAGAAAAAGCAGAAGAAAGCGAACAATTTCTGAAAGTATCACCATATATGTAATTCTCTTAACACAAATGCAATGGTATTGGACAGAGTATTAAATATTAACATGCAAACCACCTCATTGTAAGCAATTTAACTCAGCTCCATTGCCAGCAAAGCTACATTGAGTATGTGTTTAATAATGGTGCACAAATGGACTGACTGCCATTTTTAGAAATGAAAATGTTTGTGCAACTCAAATGTTTGCTCTGCATTGTAAACTATAATAATGGAAACACCAGAGTCCCAGCATGTGCAAGGCTTCCAGCCTCAGCATCAAGCTGGATCTGTAGTGGAGGGCGATATACATTTGTTGACCTACTACATAAGGAGCAATAGGTAAAAGAATGTATGCTGTACTTTTCAGAAGCGTGGTTTAAAATCCCAAACATGAATCATTTATAGAGTATCAAAATGAGAACTACAAAAAAGCAGTTGATGCTTGAATCATATTTGAACAACCATATTTCTAAGTAACATGTAATTCAAGACCTGTCAAGTCTCGGAATTAATAGCCCAGATTCGTAATTCTTAGTGAGGTTGACAAATTATTATTTCTTATGGCACCAGTCACACTTGATCATAAGTAGCATCTCTAACCATAACTCTCCTTCCATCAAATCCAGCTTAAATTTGTTTGTCTAACACAAAATGCCAAAAGGTCTACAACGTGCAATGAATCAGTGTTCTTCATTAAAGAGTAAAATGTTTCATGGGTGGAAAATGATTCTCCAGCTTCCAAACAGCTTTAAACAAATACAATGCCACTGGTGCCAAGCTATTATTTTACTCCCAGAGTAAATGTCTGCTGTCTAATCTTTTAGAAGTAGCAGTAAGTTGGTTTCAAGTTATTGAGCCTGAAGGCATTGAAATGTCAAAGACTGCATGTATATATAAAGTTATATACATGTAATTTTTCCTGGCATCATACAACTTTTTTTATAAACCTTCTTAACTTTAGGATCTATCAAGAAAGTAATATCACCGAATTTATAACCATTTCTTGAGGGAAAAGCGTCTCTGAATAGTCTGTCTGTAGGTTCTGCTAAGTATTCTAAACAACATAAATTAAAGTCTATTCTATTATTTAGAATGTGATATTAAGAGGGAAATGGAAATCTCAAAAGATGTAGCAGTAAGAGGACAGAGGACAGTTCATTGATTCAATAATCTTGGACTGGTCACTTCACCTTTCATATTGTATAAGCCTGATCATCTACCAAATTTACGTAATGGTACCAATTTCATTGTAAAGACTAAGTAAGATTATTTATGTAAAATACAAGGCTTGGTGCCCAGCACATGGTAGATGCTCAGTAGACACTATTTATTATGTCCTTTCATTACTGTACACATCCACATTCCAGTATTAATTGATGGTGAAAGAAGGGAAGGGGCCTTAAACCTCCTTTTCTGTCTAAATGTACAGTGAACAGTTCAATACAAATAAATGACCAATTTGTTTATAACCCTAAAGGAGAGAATCAAACAGTGGTGGATTTCACATTAGTGAGGGGACACATTTGATATGAATACTTACGTTCTTTATGAGGTCAAGTTTTCAAAAGGGTGTGACTACCCCAAAAGCTTAGCCCTAGCCCTAGCCCAATTCATTGCTTCTTTCATGGCTCAGATGCCTCAGCACAGGCAAAGGGGAAACAAAATGGTAAATGTTACCTCTGATTTAAAGCACCTCTGATTTTGATCATGGCAGAGGTCAGTTTTCACGGATGGATATTTAGTGGTGCACGCTAAGTAGACAGGCTAAGTCATTCCACGATCTGTAAAGCTTAAGGTACTCATGTCCCTGTGGGGTCAAAGCCTGCAGCCTCATCAGCTAGACTTCCTGTTTAAAAAAAAAAAAGAAAAAAAAAGGACTGTACGGGTCCTCCTAACTGGAAAGTCAAGGTATTTCTAGAATAACTGTCTCCCCCACAGCCTGCCTTACAGTGGTCAACTCTCAGTTTTCCCTTCTTTTGGGCTGATGTCCTAGGAATATTGAATTCTCTGACCCTACTGAGGGCTTCATGAAAATCAAAGATTAAACAATGATCAGAAAATCATCATTCATAAATGTTCATTATTGCAACTTTATCTGAAAATCGGTAATTCATCTATGTACATTTTCTACCAACTTTCTACCAACACAATTAAAATAACTAGAAAAATGTCTACTGACTTCCAGATAACAGAGTTCTCTATACTCAGCTGTCGTGGTGCTAACGACTAACGTAAAAGAAATAAAAATGAAAATGTTTTTATCATTTCATCTGTATTGTAATAAGCACTTGAAAAGATACTCTCATTTCCCCCAAATAAAATCACAATAGCATTATCACACCCCGAACAAGGATATCAATAATTACTTCAATATCACCAAATAGCCATCAAATTTTCACAAATGTTTCATTACTTTCTATAATATCAGAACACAATGAATGTTTCCTTTGTACTTGATGATATGTCTCTAAAGTTTTTTTTTTAACTCAATTATATATATATATATATAGGTTCTGGGGTACATGTGCAGATCATGCAGGACTGTTGCATAGGTACATACATGGCAATGTGGTTTGCTGCCTCCATCCCCCCGTCACCTATATCTGGCATTTCTCCCCATGTTATCCCTCCCCAACCTCCCCTCCCCTGCTGTCCCCAAGAAGAAAACCAATGGGATCTTCTTTTGTTCTTTTCTGGCTGAATTTAAAGGCATTACGTGGGTACCTTTAAGAAATGGAAATTGAAATGAGATCAGCTCCAGCCCTTAAGACATCACCTGGGTCATATTTCCATATCAGTGTCTCAACTGTGCCTTGGAGAAAAGGGGCAATTTCAATGCATGGCCCAAGTAGGCCGTTTCTGACAAGACCACACATATTGCAGTCATGGCTTCAGCTTTAACGTTATTTCTGCTGTGGATCACTGAACTCAGACGAGTGCCCAGCTGCTCATTTTAGAGGTCAACGAACACGGTGTAGACAGCTCTAACTTCAGCACTCCAAGAGCTGGGACAGAGCTCCAGATATCATTACTAATCACCTCATCACCCAAACCAATATTAGAGTCTGAATTTTTAACAGAAAATTCAGCTGCTGCTTCCGGTTGAATGCCAACATATTTTAAACATTTCCTAGAAGACTGAAGTTACCAATACAGTACATAGTATACAAATTAAATAAAAAGAATAATGTATTTATTTTATTTGCTACCTGGATTACACATATGCAATCATACATACGCAAGTTCAATAATTCAAGGGCAGGCAAGAACCATTCACAATGCAGCAGAAGGGCCAATACTCACTGAATTAGTCCATGAAGTCCATGTAAGATATTTAACAATGTCTTCAAAATTTCCTCCTTCGAGCCATGTTGGTATGCTTCTCAGTAGCAATAAAGCACTGGTAATTTCACAGAGTATACAGTTTTAGTTTGTGATCAATCACTCTGCTAAGAGAGCTTTGCAATTATATATCCAATAAACAATCAGATGTGTGTATTATAAATGGAAAGATTTCGCCCATTCTTTTCTATTCTATCCTGTTTACAAGCTTACTAATGAGTTTGTGATGTTTACCTATAATGGCAGGTGAGTACTGAGAACTTACAGGTGTATTTCTCAACAGTATTAGAAAGTAAAAACTCCAGTACTCCATCTATCTGTTACTGTGACTACAAAATGTAATTCCATGTAGCACAGTCCATCACATACACTGCTTTACTGAACTTCCTCCAGATTTATGAGATGAGCAAAGGTTGATATCTTCATTTTACAATAATGAAAGTGGTACAGAATCTAAATTATTCACTCTTATTGAATGCTCATAAGTTATGTCGAAGCTTGAAATTCTTTCTTCTCTTCCAATTCTAGAGCCATTTCAATGACGTTATTCTTCACTGAAGCTCCAGATGTTAATCCAATGATCTTTCAATTGTGTATGACAGAAATTTAACTCCGAAAAGCAGGGCGAAATATCCTGGTTTATTACTCACAAAATTGCATAGTCCTGGAGTATATCTGGCATCTGGCACAATCACATCCAGGTGCTCAAATAATTCCACTGAATTTTTTCTCTAACTCCATTTTGGGAATTATTGATCTTTTAGCATTAAATTTAAGTTACTCCTCCACATTTGGTGAAAAAGTTGACCTCCAATATGTCCTTCAGGTTTGTGATACCAAAGGAAAAGCTACCTCTGATATACATTGGATGTGTGTTCCCTCCAAATCTCACACGGAAATGTGACCCCAATGTTAGAGGTGGGCTGGTGGGAGGTGTTTGGGTGGTGGGGGTGAGGCCTTCATAAATGTCTTGTCATCCCCTTGGTGATGAGTGAATGTTCACACTATTTGTTCACACAAGAGCTGGTTGTTTAAAAGAGGCTGGCACCTCCGCCCCTGTCTTGTCCTGTCTTGCCGTGTGACACGCCTGCTCCCCTTTGCCTTCCACCATGATTGGAGGCTTCCTGTGGCCACAAGAAGTAGATGCCAGCATTGCACTTCCTGTACAGCGTGCACACCCATGAGCCAAGCAAATCTCTTTCTTATCAATTACCCAGCCTTGGATATTCCTTTATAGCAATAAACTAATACAGCCGCTGATACCCCAAATCTGAATATCTCATCTTTGGGAACTGTAGGCTGCATTTGAACCATATGCTCTTTTCTGAAGTAAACAGTGGTGAGAAAGTCAGGGCTTCTGTTTCACCACCTGAGCTATATGTCACCTTCCCAGAGGATGGGAACAGATGGTATCCAGTGTCACTCACCTAAGCCATGTGAAGTGGATTTTCCTTGAAAAAAAAAAGTTTTGCTATTGCAAGAAGTGGAGACATTGTACCCACCAGCACCACTCCACACCTGTGCACCACAGGTTCTCTGAATCCAGGGTTTTACTGCTGGTTCCTCTTTTCTTTTTAACACTTAACAGTTTTACTTTTAAAATGTAGGCTTTACCCCAAACCTCAGTGTCATGCAACATACCGTGGAAAAAACCTGCACATGTACCTCCTGAATCTAAAATAAAAGTTGAAACTGAAAAAAAAGTATGCTTAATTAAGTCAATAGGTAGATAATTTTTAGCCATTTCCTGAAGTAATAACAGCTATGCCCATTTTACAATCTGAACATCTATGTTTTAGACAGTAAGAGACTATCCCAAGGCCAATCTGTACAGAGTAGCAGAGCCAAGATTCCAACTCTGGCACTGTGACTCCAGAATTCACACTCTTCACACCACACGGTACATCCAGTTGCAGACCCTCGGGAAGGCCTTCAACATGGTGGTGACCTCTCTCTCGCTGTGTGAGTGTGTTTTAGTCGTGGTAGTAAATAAGAAGTGAAATCAGGTGTTCAGCTGTAGCTCCTTTGCTGCTTGGCTTGAAGTAACTCTGAATGAAGATAATATCAGAGACGTCAACATTTTAAAATGCCAAACTCTTCTATAAATTCCTGGTGGCCGCAGGGAAATAGGAGAGCAGATTTTAGGAGATATGAGCCCGATTCCAAGGTAAACATACCTTAAAACATAGATAAGTCCATATCTAAATAAGTCAGCCTGATAACAATAATTTTTCTTTTTTACTGTGAAATATTTTGAGGATTTTTTGCTTTGTATACAAGTCAAAAAATATCATGTAAAAAAATTTCAGAAAATTTTGCTGCTAATCATCATGAATTTGTAATCCAGAAATCAAAGGAGAACAAATGGCATTTATCATAAATAAAACATATACAGGACTAATTAGAAATAATTATGGATGGGAAATTCTACATTAGGAACTTCAATTTACTGACATAAAAATTTAAGATAGAAAATTAAATAGACATTATATAATTATAATGCTAAGCCATGACCAAAACAGTTTAATATTGTAACATAAATACTTGTTGAATCTAATCAGCTTATTTTCATCTTATTCAGAATCCTGGAATTGCTTCTGTTAACGATAGTTTATAAAGATGTATTTGTATGCACCAGCTCTCATTAAACATCTGTCACAAAGGAAGAATGTGAAGGTCTGGGAGATGGGAGAGAGGGTCAGCCCAGCCTTGTGCTACTAATTTGGACACAAGCCCTGAGCTGTGATTTGGTATGCCAGACAATCAACAATTTTCTGAGCATCTATTATTTTGTCGTTAGAAAAATTCCAATTACTATACTTGGCAATCTTTTGTTTGCCTTCTTCCAACCCCTGGTACAAATATGACTTGAATTTCTAGTGTCCCCTTGGGAGATTAAGAGTGCGACACAGTGTCTTGTGCCAGTGGTGGCATTAGGCCCACTTTCCTGCACTTACAAAACTCACATTGATGACTGTGGCTTTATAGTATTATTCTTGGGATGCATATAAAATATAGCTAGCATGGTCATTTTACCTCGAAATGCATTCTGAATGTGTTTATTGAATATTTTCTAGTTTTCTTATTCTTGTCACCATTCTTAAACATCTTACTAATTCCAAAGTTCTATTTCTTTCTTTTTTAATTATCAAAATGTTTGGAGGTACTCCTGCCCACTTTGGCAGGACCCAGGGAAACAGCCTCCTAAGCAAAGTTTCTGTTTCTGGCACATATCCTGGAAGTAATTTTACTGGTTCTTTTTTATACTGAGCTAATCTTGCTCCAGTACCCACATTATCAACAAATGTTTATAAGCAACTGCTATGTACAAAGAGCCACACCGTGCTAAGTCTTGGCAGAGTTCCTGGTATTAACATGTGTTTTCTAGATACACATAATACCGTCCTCTGACTGAGTCTCTACCAGTTTAAAGGTAAGAACTCTGTCTTCCCAAACCCCTTTCTTCTCTGAAGAGCCCTGAATGACCATACATGTTGTTTTCTGCAGGACCATAATGGCTTTACTCTTCATATATATGTATATGTATATATATATGAAGAGGAAAAAGCTATATATATATGTGTGTGTGTTTATATGTATAGTTCTTGGGACATTCCCATAATCTTATGGGGTTCCTTTCCATCAGGCTAATACAACCACTTCAGGTGGTAGCTGCAGTTCCTGTTGTGGCTTGATTACAACATTCTTTCAGTTACCATACACATTATCTCCATCCCTGAAGCTGACACACAATAGCTACTAGTTTTATTCTAGCTTCTTTCACACACACACACACACACACAAACACACACAAACACACACACACATTTGCATTGGTGAGAGGACAGAAAGAGCCTCACCCCACTGATACCCTACCAGTATTACCCGAACAAACCTGCATATTCTAATCTATTGTCTCCATAAAGATTTCCCCCTCTCTGAAAGTTACTGGAGATGAGGAGGTAAGTAGCCCTTATCCACTGCCTCTGGATGTGACAAAGAGCTTAATGCTAAGTATTAGTTACCATCTGTGATATATTTCGTCACTGTGGCTCACGTGAGGTGTACCAGGATACCGTGAAAATAGAGTGTCTAATAACCTATCCTAAAATAAATCAATTGCACCTTCTAAAATTCCCTCTATATACAAATAATTATATAGACAGCCCATTTCTCCAAAGAGCTTGGTGGTTAAGGGAGAGGAATCAGAGGGAGCAGGACAGATAATTTTTCTTAAGGAATGACTTTTTCATGAGAACAAGTCCTGTAATTCAATACTGAGCACAGAAGGATCCAGGGACTCCTGAGTCAGTGGTTAAGTTTAAATGTTCATTATCATGTCTACTCTGCCATTATAAAGTCTACCAATAACCAGAATGCTTGAAGAGTATAAGAGCGTTGAGTCACATGTCTTGTCTAACAGCATAGGTGAAACAAATTTAAGTGGACGTTGATACATGGATAAAGGAATAAAATATTATAGTTCAAGCTGGGTGCAGTGGCTCATGCCTGTAATCCCAGCATTTTGGGAGGCTGAGGCAGGCGGATCACCTGAGGTCAGGAGTTTGAGACCAGCCTAACCAACATAGAGAAACCCCGTCTCTACTAAAAATACAAAATTAGCTGGGTGTGATGGTGCATGCCTATAATCCCAGCTACTCAGGAGGTTGAGGCAGGAGAATCACTTGAACCTGGGAGGCAGAGGTTGCGGTGAGCCAAGATCACGCCATTGCACTCCAGCCTGGGTAACAAGAGCAAAACTCCATCTCAAAAAAAAAAATTATAGTTCAGTCACTTTAAAAATTACCGTTTGGCCGGGCGCGGTGGCTCACGCCTGTAATCCCAGCACTTTGGGAGGCCGAGGCGGGTGGATCACGAGGTCAAGAGATCGAGACCATCCTGGTCAACATGGTGAAACCTTGTCTCTACTAACAATACAAAAATTAGCTGGGCATGGTGGCACGTGCCTGTAGTCCCAGCTACTCAGGAGGCTGAGGCAGGAGAATGGCTTGAACCCAGGAGGCGGAGGTTGCAGTGAGCCGAGGTCGTGCCATTGCACTCCAGCCTGTCCAGCCTGGGTAACAAGAGCTAAACTCCGTCTCAAAAAAGAAAAAAAAAATTACTGTTTGATACGGTTTGGCTGTGTCCCCACTCAAATCTCACCTTGAATTGTGGCTTCCATAATTCCCACGTGTTCTGAGAGAGACCCAGCAGAAAAGAATTGAATTACGGAGGCAGTTTCCCCATACTATTCTTGTGGTAGTGACTTCTCACGAGATCTGATGGTTTCGTAAGGGGAAACCCCTTTCGCTTGGTTCTCATCCTCTTCTTGCCTGCCGCCATGTAAGATGTCCCTTGTTCTTCTGCCATGATTGTGAGGCCTCCCCAGCCGTGTGGAAATGTGAGTCAATTAAACCTCTTTCCCTTATAAATTACCCAGTCTCAGGTACGTCTTTATTAGGAGCATGAGAACAGACTAGTACACTGTTTTCGTTAATGTTTTATTACATTGATCTTTCATTCATTGAATCTGTGATTTTCTTCACTTGTACGCTCATAATATTGAGTCTATAAGTTTTACGTTTTTTTTTCAACACCTGGTATTTACTCTACCTGGGGCATAGTAAACATACATCCTGGTTTGCCTGGGAAAGTCCTTGTTCACTAGGTGAATCACATGAATTACGTTGTCACAGTATTCATAGATATCTCAGCTTGGATTCATTTCCTCTTACGCCAAGACAGAATCTGAGACAAGGGTTTGTTGGCGTGTAGTTTGTTGTGCGAAGTAAGCCACAGGAGCAAGTGATGGTGAAATAGGGGAGAGTGAAATGGATAAGAAAAAAAAGGCAACGTGACGATGTGTGTGCTCGGCTGAATAATTCTAGTTCACTGGGGCAGCTAAAGTCCTTTCCTCTGGGAGAACTCCGAAATGATCATATAAAACGTGTTTCATTATTGTCTATCTGAGACATAGAAGAATGGCATTGTTTAACCACTAATTCAGTTTCCCACTGGACAAGGACTTCCAGAAAGGTTGTTATTCCCCCTCCTCTGAGGTCTGTGCATGCATCGGAAGGTCTGTGCAATCCTGCAAGAGTCGCTTACACTGGATTAGCGAGCAATGGCTTCCCAGGGCAGTTGAGACAAGGTGCTGTCAGGCTAACGTGTGCATGTGGTTGCCGCAGCAGACCTGGGGCAAAGCCTCAGACCAAGTGTATGTGAGACACAGCACAGAAGACGTCCAAGCACAATTCCTTTCGTGCACCACTTAGATGTACCAATGTCCTATATTAATTACAATCTCCCAGACATAGTAAGCCCCAAAGGCCACAAATCATTCAAAATCAGAGGCTTGTACCAAGAGAGTCTTTGCTGCTGTGATTGGTCTCGAGATCATGACTGATATCCACGCTCTCCCTCCTCTAATGCCCCTTCTGATGCCGCTCCACACTCAGCCAGCACTACATGGGTCTAGGTTACTTGCCTGATAGGTGGCACTGACCTTCATCCCCGAATAGCAAAGCTCTTATGTGCTTTATCCTTGCTGAGCCAAAGCTGCATCCGTTACCCACGTATGGTTATTAGTGGATACAGTCCACTAAGTACCAGGAAATAGCTCAGTGGCTCCCCTGATTTCAGACCTATTCTCGTGACTCTTCTTACATAGTAGCAGCACTTGGTTTTCAGAGTAATCAGTCTTTCACGCCTCCAAAATGGTAATTCATTTTCTCTTAGATTGGCCACTACAATAGGAAGACCAAAATGACAGAGTGATAGTTCAGCTTCAGGATCAGTGAAACATTTATTCTGTCCTCTGATGCAAGGCGCATGCTCTGGAAACCAGACCCCTCATCCCAGCAGCACCTACATTTGCTGAAACAAAAGCACACATTCCACAAGTGGGTCATTGCAATGACGGTGAATGGGGCCGGACCTCCACGCATGGCTTGGTTTCCACGTATTCCCATAAAGACACCGCTTCAGATGATGGATGTTGACTGACTGCATATACCTCGTTTCTAAGGCAGCACCCCACCCCAGGGGCTGTTGTCTGTGAGATGTCACCATGGATGAGTCTTCCATTGGCCAGGTGGGTGTTCCATTAGACCAGCTGCTCAAGGTGATGTGGTCAGTGGAAAGACCAACAGAGCACGGTCATGCCACACCTGCTTAATTATAAAGGAGGTTCCTTCTTCGAGGAGATTTATGTAGGACTCCATATCAAACAGCCTTTCTGTAAGAACTCAGAGGGTGGTGCTGACCAGCAGGCAGCGGGGACAAACCTGACCTGGGCAGCACTCAGTGCTGGAGAGAATGAGCGGGCACCCTTGGAGGGCTGGAGGCTCCGAGGGAGTCACCTGCATAGGTAGTCTCCATCCCTGCCCCCGTGGTGTCTCTGTCCATGTTCCTTTTACCAAACGGGATGCTTATGGAAAGCATCAGGCTCTTCTACACCAGCAAGTCACGCTCTCTCTCCCATCTGCCTGTGGATGCTTTCTGAAGGGCAATTTCATGACACTTACCAATGCCCTTTCTGAATGAATTTTTTGTCATTAAAAAAAAAAAGATGCCCATGATTTTTGCTCTGTCCCCTAAGTCCATGTGCGTGCCTCTACCTCAGACCCCTTGACCCCGGTCTTTCTGGATGGCTCCTTCCTGACGGACCCACTCACTGCTAAGCATCTCCTCCTGCTGCACCAAGTCCATGCCAGGGTGCCCTGCGTGAGGCCTGGCTCCCCGGGATGGTTCCCACTCACCACCGCCTCCAGGGCAGCTCCAGACAGAGCTGTAGCACATAACTGTCTGTTTTTTGGGTAACATGCATATGTTGGCCCCATGTGTAAGTGAAGTTCAAATGTCCTTCTTTCTGTTAACTGGTTGTAGGGTCCAGCCACCAATACACAGATCGGTGCCTGGAGGACTCCCCTTAGTGCGATAACAGGAAACACTAGGAAAAAAAACACTTGCCAGAAAAAAGACATACTGGGGAAACTTGAGGATCAGAGCCTCTGCTCTTTTGGGAAGAAAGAAATGCTCTCTGCTGAAATGCTTCTCATTGCCCTCTGACTGTAAGTATTGTCACAGGCTGCGGGAAAGCGATTAACATGCAGGATCCCTGCCTGGACCCGGATGAGGAAAAAAGGCATGAACGATAATTTGAGGTCGACCAGGGCAACTTAAACGTGGACAGTATTATTACAATAACGTTAATTTCTGGAGTGCCGGGCGTTAATGTGGTAATGATGGATACTGCACAGGCTCTTCAGAGATACATGTCGATGTAAGGCTAAAGCATCTCTGCCTGCAACTTTTAAAAGGTTCAGCAAAAGAAAGTTGTGTGAGTTTGTGTGTAGGGAGAGGAAGAGCAAAAATGTAGAAAATTATTACCAATTAGTGAATACTCATGAAGGTTTTATATTTGCATACCTTTCAGATTATTATTCTTTCACTTTTTTCTCTTGGTTTAAAATTTTTAAAAATAACAAACTGAAAAACAATGTGGAAAATATAAAAAATGTAGACAAAGAAATAAAAAACGTGGATCTCATTAAATATTAAATTCCACGCAACTAAAAGAGAATTAATGAATTGTAAAATAGATTTGAAGAAATTGTCCAAAATTCCCCACAGATAAGGAATATGAACAAGAGATTATGAGATATATTTCTTTCACTTTTCATATTAATTGGTTTTATATTGCTAAGGTTTGTATTGTCATATCTTAAATGCACTCACATGTATCTATTTTGGAAGTAGAGGATAAATAAAATGTAATGTCTTTACATGTATAAGATTTTCATTTATTCCCCCTAATTACCACAGAATTGTGTATCAAGTAGAATTCTCAACAAATAAGGTCTAATTAATTATTTACATTTATGAAGGATAACGTTAGTTAAATAAATTCTTACGGCACAGTAATCCTGAGACATTTTGAATCAGTCACTGCCACAGTTTGGAAATGAAGTCTGTACCATGGTGACTGGTAACACTTCGGAGGCTGACAAGCGCTGGCTTACAGTGAATAAGATTTCTGAAAGCAGAAAAGGAGAAAGGAGGACAAGAAGATTTATCCCAACTAATAGTGATTAAAATTATTTCAAGTAAATGTTTTGAAAATTCTTACAATACCTCGCTAAAGAAGAAATGTAAATTGATAACTGTCATATATTTGACCCATAGCTCTGCCTTTAAACAGCATACCTTTATTTCATTGATTTCATGTACCAGTGAGAGGTAAACCAAAAACGGTCTGGACTTAATTGAATAAAGTAGCTACTTAAATAATCCTGGAATATTCCGATTCCAATTCTCAAATTTAAAAGTATAGTGTGCTGAACCCTAAAACAAAACAAATGATGTGTCTCCCAGTTTCCTGCCTTATGCCATAACATATCTGGCTAGACGCTTTATTTAAGGATTACATTTTTGTTTATTTTCATTGTTGTCCATCATCTCGGTTGCATAATAGAAAGAAAGGTTTGCACGTCGCTCCCGGCTGTGACACATCCCAAATGTCAGTCACACCGTATCAGATGAGCATCGCACATGTGTTTTCATGCAAAATGCTCTCATCATGGTAAGGTCTAGTATGAAGCTGGTAGTTCTGTTATTCTTCTCAAAAAATGTCAAAATCAGAGGAAAAACCCTCGAGGATGCATGAGACTTATTTCATGTGATGGGACTTTGCTGTCACCTGAGTATTTTCCCTTGTCTTCACTGCGGTTTCCTGCGTTTCCCCGCCGAGGGGGTGCTGGACTAACTTGCTGAGATGCCTTCTCAGTGGGGGCTCCTGCTTGGTGGGGGCCCCTGTGGTGGCTGCCACACGTCCAAAAACCATAATGTGAAGAAAATATTAGTATCCTCAGTTCATGGAGACAGAAACTGAAGTTCAGACCATTTAAGTAGGTTTCCCAAGCTCAGATCGCTGTGAGCAGCTACACTGAGGTTCGAGCCAAAGACTCTGTGAATCCAAGCCTGGAAAGCGTCCGCCACGCTGTGCTCCCCTGCCAGAAATGTTCTGGATAGACACATAATGCGTTGACAAAATGGGAAGAGGTCCACACATCTGCTGGCATGGCAATGTCATAGGTTAGAGTCACATTTTAAACTGAATCAGGATAATTTCTACGATTCTAAAATTTCAGTGTCTCTTTTCTAACACTAGCAAATGATAAATCACAGGAGATACACTTCTTAGAACTACAGGCAGAAGTCGCTGGAAAATACTGTCTATTGCTTGAACTTACTTTATGTAATTTCTTTGTTTATGTAGCTATGAATGTTGAAATTTTACAAATTAACATCTTAGTGCATGCTTTTATTGGACTGATAATACTCTTATAAATTGTTAAATGTTTATATTTTATGACTATTAATAATAAAACATTATGTTGGTTGAGCTCTTTTTATATGATTATAAAACAGAAACCAATAATTAACAGGAGAATGTATACAGCATGAGTAATTCACTTACATAAAGGTGGATGTTTCTACCTATCTATTGGGAGTTTACATTTCTGAAAAGAAATATTGGCATTACAGAGCTGCGACCTTACTTTTGATGTATGTTGTGATGATGTTTAAAAATAAAAACCCGAGATAACATAGAACATCATGTGTTCCTCTAGTATGGAAAAGCACAGACATGAGAATGTTTCAAATTTAATTGAAGGCATTTAATTTTTCAAATCACAAAACATTCCAACGCTTTGAAGAACTTAATTACAAATAAATGTCAGTACATATACACGAAATCTGTCCTCTCAACAACAGTGCATTAGAAAGTATTGATTATGAAGGTGAAGCCCCAAGGTAGAAACAACCTCCCCACTGGACTGTTCTATTTCCAGGCCACTCTGAAGGAAAACTGATGGACTGCCTACCTTTGTATATCATCTTCAAGCTGTTTATCTTCACTCAGTAAGTCAATGTGGAGCACCTATTTTGTGCCAGTCACTCTTATAATCACAAAAGAGAAATTGTGAGAAATTTTGCCCTCTCTGCTTTTGAAGGATTTAACTTCTAATGTGGAGAAAGAAGGAAACCTAGCAATAAGTCAGTACTACAGTGTTTTGAAAGGTGGAAATGTTATGAAAAAAGACACATGAGGAGTAGGGCGTACGAGATTCTGAGGGCTGGTGTTGGTTTTAAATAGGGTGATTTCAGCAGGTGATATTTGATTAGAGACTGGAAAGAGACGAAGGTGTCAGCCATTCCAGTATTTGGAGGGCATCTCCAGCAGAGGGGAGAGCTTGTGCAAAACAACTCGAAGTTCGTAAGGGACCTGCAGTGTCCAGTAAATATCAAGGGGGCCGCCATGGACGGAAAAGAGTGGACAAGAGGAAAATGGTGAGATGCCATCAGAGAGGTAACGGGAAGCCAGATCATGTCGCGATGCCCGAGCCACGGTGAAGGCTTCGACTTTTGCCTCAGTGAGATTGGAGCCATGATGGCGTTCTGAGCAAAGGTTTGTCTTAAAGGGGTAACACTGCACAACGAGACTACAGGGAGTGAAGAGCAGAGACAAGACGATCATCAGCCCAGGTGAGAGCAGCTGACAGCTTGGATCAGTACGGCCGCAATGCAGGGAGCAAGAAGCGACTGGCTTCTGCAGATACCATAAATGTTCCTCATTCTAGACTCTTCTATTTCTAGTCCACTCTCAAAGAAAAGTGATGGACCGACCACCTTTGTCTACCTATAAAGGTAGAGCAAACAGGATTCCCTGATGGACTAAGTATCAGTATGAGAAAAAGAAAGGTCAATGGAAACTGTAATCTTTGGGTCTCAGAAGTTGGAAGGATGGAATCACCATCAACCCAGATGGAAAAGCCTGACGGGGGTTGGGGTAGGAAGAGGTTTTAGACGGAAGTCAAACATTCAGTGAAAACTGAGAATTGGGTAATACACAGCCCTGGGCTCGTCAGGCAGCTCGATAGGGCGATCCAGAGTTAGGGAGAAAGGACCGAGCTAGAGACAGACATTTGGAAGTTATCTGCATGTACATAATGATCTGAAGCCATGGGAGTTGCACTGGTTCAAGAAATACTAGGTTTTATAGCAAAAGAAAACAAAATTAACAAGCAAACCAACCCTAAAAACATGGCTAAAGCATGATAAACTGTTCTTATTTATATAAAAGCAAAAATCGATGTTTTGATAAGTAGTCAGCTGCTCTTCAAGTTTTTCAGTGAAGCCTGCTCCAGTCATTTCATTCCAGAGGTCAGTCAACTATGGCCCAGGGATCAAACCTGGCCCACCGCCTGCTCTTGTAAATAAACTGATTGCGACACAGTCACACCCACTAATTTAGTCTGTGGCTACTTTCACACCACATGACAAAGCTGTGTAGTGGCCGTAAGTCCACGCACCCTACATAGCCTAAAACAAAAATATTTTCTACCTGACTCATCGCGGAAAAGCTTGTCAGCCCTGCTCTGTGGCCCTGCAACTCCCTCACATGTGTTCCACTTTTATTTCACTGCACATGTGTTACATTCTAAAGTACAATTACATTAAGTAATTTTAAAGGCAACTGATTCTAAGTCAAAAGCTTGTTAAAAATAACTCCTCTTCTAGTATTCTGCTCTTACCCTTTGGTTTTTATTCAAATTTAAGCCCAGACTTACGCTCTGTAGGAGAGGTGAAAGGCAAAATTAAAGGAGGGTTGAACAGACTACTTTTAATATCCCTTCATCCTCTCTGTCCGTTTCACAAGTCTTTGTTAATCCATTAAATATGAGAAAAGCCACAGCCAAAATTTTGAGATTACATGTTTTGATCCAGAAAAATTTGTCACATCAGGATTTTTTCTACTGAATATATTTATTTGATACACTTATGAGTAGTTTATAATTCAAAAGACTCAGGTAGTATTGAATAATCCTGAAAAGATTCCATTAGGTTTTGGAGGTTTTAACACCTATGTAATTAGAGATTTTAAATTCTACAGTCTCTAGCAATATTAGAAATATCTAGTATACAAATGTTAGCAGTATTATACCCCTTAATATTGATAATTCAATAATGAGAGAATAATTTTATCTTCAGAAAAAAATAGATGCAAAAGAAGTGGCTGCAGAATAAACTTCCTGAAAAAGTCACATGTGTTATGAAGTCATTTTTACAGTATTTACATTTAATTCTCGAAGGTTTCTGAGGGCGGGGTGGTCCACAGTTCTCCACAAAGGGGAAGGGGCGTGCCCTATGCCACCATTCGTTTCATCTGTGAGCATCCTGCAGGGTCTTACGATTCTGTCATAAACAGGGATCTCAGGATCTGCCTGTTCTGTGCCCTGGGAGTCCATGGAAGCCACGGGAGAATCATCCTCCACCTTCTGAAGAGCGTGGAAAGCCCTGGCAGAAGTTCTTTCTCGTTCTTATTGAACAGCTACCTGGTAACCTCCAGGAGATGAGTAAGCACATCTAGAAGCAGGAGACCCCCCGCCTTTCACAGGTGACAATGGCAGAAGTGTGAGTCGCCATTTCGAGGGACAAGGAATGGCATCGAGGCTGTGGCTGTTACCGGAGCTGTCGATCACCAGCCTGTGGAGACAGTTGTTTCTGAGTCTCCTCGTTAGACAGTATGAACTTACATCCAAAAAGCACTGCTGAAAGTCATCGCATGGGAAAAGATACTAGATGATTAAAGGGCAGAAAGCAGCACAGAGCTCTCCAAAGGGACAGAAATATGGCTTTGCCCGTAGGTGAGATCAAACCCACAAGCAGCCACATAAAAGGAGACCCGCAGAATTCCACAGACCCCTCGGCATATGCAGGCCTCACAGAGCCACAGGACAGGAAGACCCCTCCTGGACCCCAGTTCTGTTCCACTGATCTACGCCTTCTCCATTCTAGCGCCGTTCTTGCTTACTATAGCTTTGTGTTAAGTTTTAAAATTAGGAAGTGTCAGTCCGCCAACATTTTTCCTCCTCAAGACTGTATTGGCTGTTTTGAGCCTCTTGTATTTGCACATGAATTTTAGGATTAGCTGTCATTTCTGAAAAACAAAAATAGCTAGAATTTTTGTAGAAATTGTTTGAAACTATAGGTAAACTTGGAGAGAATTTCCATCTTAACCATGTTAAGTTTTCTAATCCTTAAACACAGTTATGTGTTATTTTATCTAGTTCATCTTTAAGTTCTTTAAAATATGTTTTATAGTGTTTAGTGAACAAGTCTTGAACTTCTCTTATAAAACTATTCTTATATGTTTTGTTTTTTAATGCTACTTAAATTGGAACTGCTTTTCTGGTTTTACTTTTGGATTGTTTGTTGATACTGTATAGAATATAATTAACTTTCATATGTTAATCATCTATTCTATAACCCTAAATTTGTTTATTAGCTCTCACAATGTTTTGAGAGTGATCTTAGAACTTTCTATATATATAAGATAATCTCATCTGCAAACAGACATAGATTCATGTATTCTTTTTCATTCAACTTTTTTTTTTTTTAGAAAGAAAGAAAAGAAGAAAGACAGAAAGAGAAAGAAAGAAAAAAGAGAGTCTTCACAACAGCATCTGGTCTACTAGACTTTCTTACAGATTTAATTTCTTTTGTATTTTAAGAACTTTATAATGACTGATGGAATGTGTTTTCAAAATATTATTTGGTAAAGCAACAGATTGTGATGGGAAAATCTGTTTTCTGTAGATTTATTTGTTGCATACTTTGACTTAAAAATAAATTTTTATATTCAAACCACTGATGCTGATACTTTCAACTTCTTAAAGTGAAAAATTCAGTGGTTTTTTTTTTGTGTATTCATGAATGTGTGAACAATCACTACCGTCTAATGCCAGAACATTTCCATCCCAAAGAGAAACCCACACCTATTAATAGTCACTTACCATTTGCCCCTCTCCTGGCCCTTGAAACCACTAATTTTTTTGTGTCTTTCAGTCTCTGGATTTGCCTCTTCTCAATATTCTATGTGAGTAGCATGATTGTACGTTACATGGCCTTTTGTCTTGGACTTCATTTACATAGATTGGTTGTCAAGTTTCATTCATGCTGTTGTATGAATCAATGCCTCATTTTTTTATGACTGAGTAATATATTTGTATGAATATGCTACATTTTGGAGGAATATACCACATTTCACTTATCCGTTCACCTGCTGAACATCTCAGTTGCTTCCATTTTTTAGCTATTATGAATAAAGTTGCTGAAATATGTATGCAAACCTTTTTGTGTCAACATATTGTCTGAGTCCATTTTGTGTTGCTTTGAAGGAACATCTGAAGCTGGGTTATTTTTCAGCTCAAATTTCTACAGAAATCATGGCACCGGCATGTGTTCAACTTCTGGTGAGGGCTTTGAAGCTGCTTCAAAGCGTGACGGAGAAGGTCAAAGGGGAAGTGGGCGTGGGTGAACAGGGAGCAAACCCAGGGGCATCCTGGCTTCATAACAACCCACTGTCATGAAAACAACTTCAATTGCTGGAGAACCAATACAGCCTTGTGACAGCAAGAACTCACCACCACTAAAGGCAGCAAGCTAGTCCTGAGATATCTCCTCCCGTGACCCTGACACCTCCCACTAGGTCCCACCTTCCAACAGGTGACACTGGGTATTGAGATTTGGTGAGGACAAACAAACCATATCCAAAGCATTGCACATGTGTTTTGAATTCTTTTGGATATATACTGAGGCATGGAATTTCTGGGTCATATGAAAACTTTTTCATATGAGTGGTTTCTTTTTTCTTTTTCTTGCCAAGTTTCCTGCCTAAATCTCCAGCAATAGTGGTGTTAAAAAGATAAAAAGATACACTGCAAATGTGTATTCAATACAGAAAAGGGCAGTAAAGGAGGAAGAGAAAAACAAAAGATAAATAAGACTAATAGAAAACGAGATGTGAGTCTCACCACCCTACTAACAATCATTTTAAATGTAGGTGAACAAAAGATTCCAAACAAACTTCAAACATTGTTAGATTTTTTTTTTGTTAAAGCAGTGAAAATAGACTTAAGAGTAAGAAATATTTATAGATACAAAGAGATATTTTGTAATGGTAAAAGAGTCTCAGGGAAAGAAGATGGAACATTTATAAATTTTCTTCCATCCAAAAACAGATATCCAAAGTAGTTCAAACAAAATATGACATAATTAAAATAGGAAAAAAATTAAAAATTTTAATACTTTTTTTCTAGGAATCTATAAAAGTAGTACAAAAATATAAGAATACAGAAGACTTGAATAAGAATATAAATTTCATTAAGCTAACTGATCGTTAGAGAATATTCCCCACAGTAAGTCAAGATTTCACCTGTTTTTCTAAGCACACTTACAATATTGACATAAGATAGACAACATGGAGGGCTATAAAACACATCTCAAAAATTTTAAAGAATATGATAAAGAATATATTCACTAACAACAGAGAAAAACAGTAGATATTAATAACAAATAAATTTCTAGAATTGTCTTGTAAGTGAAAATTAAACAAAATAATTTTAGTCACTGGTCAAAGAAGAAATCTTAAGGAAAATGAAAATGTATTTAACTGAAGGAAAATAAAAACATGAGAAAAATCGTCACGTAGATAAAGCAGGCCTTAGAGGTAACTGTAAGTAGAAGGCCTCCAAAACATGCTTTCTAGTTCCGATTACTCGGTGCCCATTCCTTCCTAATTGCTGAATATTTTTAATATCACCCCTGGATATCAAAGTTGTGAATACGGATTTGAGGCTTGAAGGAAGAGAAGCTAGAGAGGCCCATGTCTCCGATTTTCATCCATTCGTATGTCACAGATCATCCGCCGTAAAGGACAAAGCAGAGGATGAGGGACGTGAGAAGAAAGGAAATCAGAGAGTGGGTTTCCTGAAGACTCGGTTGGTTGAGGTTGGAGCTTGTGCAGGTGTCTGGGGCCTGTCACCACTGCTATGTGACATTTCCTAAGGGCAAACAAGACCCTGGGTCCAGGAGGTGACTCCATTTTTAAACCTGGCAAGTCGTGGTGGTGGAAAGACAGAAAAACAGGAAAAGGGTGGGCCCTGGTGAGGGCACTGTCACCAGGTTGTGAGGTCCAGGCTGATGGGAAGGGAGTTTATGTCGTGGAGAACCCAGGACTATGAGAACAGGTGAGAACCAAGTGAAGGAGGGCCCCGGTAACAGAAGCCTAAGGCACAGGAGGGCAGAAGGGCCAAGAGACAGGGTGCTAAGATAAGGAAATTGAAGGAAGAGGAAAATAATTTCAGCATTTCCAGTTTCAGAGAACCGAGAGATGAGGTGGTCTGGGAGTCAGTCGGGAGAGAAGGTTAACTGAAGAAATTTCCCTGAGTCAGGAAGACAAGGCTGTGTGAGGCAGGGGTCAGGGCGATCGGTGTGGACACTGTGAGTTAGCTGGGAAGATGGAAGGAGACGGAATGGGAAAAACAAGAAAGTGAGCCGAGTGACGGAGAAACGTGACCTCGGACAATATGAAGGGGAAGTTGTTGCCATATCTTGAGAGACTTTAAAGGCAGAGGAAACATGAGGCCAGTGTGGTTGTTACGTTTCCAATGTGATTGAAGCAGGAAGGTTTGCAAAGAGCAGTGCTTCTTACTGACGTGTGGTGCAGTAGATGTCAAGTACAAGGGGTTCTTCCTCCAGAGCTTCCTCTGCTGGCAGCACTGTCTACACGGGTCTCTCTGCCAGGGAAAAGGTGAGGGTGCCCCTCTGGACATATTCACACAAACTGTAATCTGAAATTTGAGTCTTTGAAACACATTGGTAAAAATCTAGCTGCTGGAGAAATTTATAACACTGTGTTACTACCAAGAGCTCCAACGGAACTCTGTGCAGTTATGTGAAGTGAGCAGTGCGTTGCCATTCCGGAAAGCCTTGCTCTTTGGCTGAACCTCTAATGGTTTGCTTGGCCTTTTATTGCCTGAGTGAGGAAGGAGAGTGGTAGTGAGAATGTTTGCTTGGGGTTTCTGCAGCCACCGACCTGACTGACAGGTTACATTCTCTAGTCAGCATGTGCCTTTTTTACTGTGATTTTCTTTTATTCATAGCAATAATAAATAATGCACCTCTCAGCACACTGCCCGCAGCCATGGAATTAAAAACCATTCAGTACTGAACCTTCCCTTTGGGACTTTGAGTGCATAGCTGCTGGTTGAGAAAGCGACACCTCCAATAGGCAGAAATAATAGAAAGTTAGAACTTTAACATGCCTGTGCTGTGTTATAAAGCAAAGGATATACAGCAATGCAAGACAGCATAACTCACGAGGTGTCTTTCTCAAGCAGTAAAAATCTCCAACCCATTAGAATGACTGATACTATTGCTCTGTATTTATATAGTGTCTTCCTACAAAGGAGCTTAAAATGTTTTACTAACACTTTCTCATTAACTCTCCCTTCATTTCCATGAAATATGCAGTGAGAGTTGGGACCGCTGTTCCTGCTTGCATTACCTGTGGTTAACGTAATGCCTGGCCTGGCGACGCTGTAAACCCAAGGTCATTCTGTGGATTGGTGACAATAAGGGCTCCTTTTATTAGTTTCTCCCTTTCCTCTATGTCAACGGTGACGTCTCAATTCAGCTTGTCACCGTCTTCTCAAATCGGTGAGAGTAGGTCCGGTTGGGAATAACTGCCGTGAGATTATACATCAAAGTGATGATAATATCAGCAAATTCTCATTGATCTAATCTTTGCCATTAATTAAATACTTTCATCATAATTATCTGTAATTTCTCTGATAGGCAATGGGGAAGACATTATTATAAACATAAAAGAAGAATCAGCTCTGCACATCTCTGCTTTTGAAAATAATGAATGCAAGAGAGGAGAGAAACACTGAAAAACACAAGCTCTATCTGAAAGCCAGCATGTAACATGCATGGGATCACATTGTCTTCTGTGACTATGGTAATATTTCTTTTTTTTATGGTACTTTGGGCTCTGGGGTACAGGTGCATGTCCTGCATCCTGCAGGATTGTTGCACAGGTGCATACTTGCCATGGTGGTTTGCTGTCCCCATCTGCACCCCCCACCTCCGTCACCTCCATCAGGCATTTCTCCCAGTGTTATCCCTCCCCAACCTTCCCGTTACCCCTCTCCGTCCCCGCTGTCCCTCCCCTCCCCTCTCTCCACCCCCTCACCTACCCCAGTGTGTGGTGCTCCCCTCCCTGTGTCCACGTGTTCTCATTGTTCGTCACCCGCCTATGAGTAAGAACATGCGGTGTTTGGTTTTCTGTTCTTGTGTCAGTTTGCTGAGAATGATGGTTTCTAGATTCATCCATGTCCCCACAAAGGACACAAACTCGTCGTTTTTATGGCTGCCCCATGGATCCTGTGTGGCCTCTGGCTCTGGCTCTGTTGTTGGTCTATTCCACAGGCAGTCCCTCCTGCCCTGAGGGCTCACTGTGCTCTCAGACTCCTGCTTTGATCACGGGGCACATGGAATCCCACACCTCCCACCAACACTGTGGACAACTAGAAATGTTATCTCAGGCTAACAGATGTGTCCTACCAATGCAAAGAGGGGTTTCTGTTATTACCAGGGAAAGAGGTTTAACTGCCTAATGGGTTTTTCCTCCTTGTTGCACAAATAAAGACCATATCATTACAGTAAGGAAAGAGTTTAATTGATGTGAAGCTGGCCAGGCCCTGTGGGAGAGAGACCCAGTTATTACTTAAATCAGTCTCTTCGAAGGCTCTCATAGGTTAAGGGTTTTTCAAAGGCAGTTAAGGAGAAAGCGTAGCAGTGGCTAGAAAATGGGTGTTTGCTGCTGATTGGTTGGGGTGGAGATGAAATCTTAAGTGGTTGAAGCTGCCTCTTGAGCTGAACTGCTCCTGAGTGGTGCTATAGGGGTGGCCTGGCAGGTCCAGTTGGAGCCATCAGTGTCAGACATGCGAGAAACCTGAAAAGCCATTTCAAAAGTCCAATCTACTCTAGTGATGTAATCTGCAGGGATAGTTGGGGAAGTTGTATGTCTTGTGACTGGTCTATACCTCAGCAAAATGTAAGCTCTTCTTCTCCCCGCAGCCTGTGATCTCTCATCCCCCACCACTTAGCTTTTAAAGCTCTCTCACTTAGCCTTACAAAGGTGGTTGAGTTCTGAGGAAGGGCTACTACCATTTAAACCGTAACCTACATGTCTTCCACATTTGCCTGGGCCTAACCCCAGGAATAGTGAAGGCACCTTGCAAGCTAGAGGCAGAAGGAGGCAGTGTCAACATCAGACCTCCCCTACTGCCATAATTTTCTCATGGACATAATTTTTTCGAAGGCCCTTTCAGAGGCTGTCCAGCCTTGGATGGCTCAGAGCCCTTCATAACTCTGTGGAGCATTCTGTATCCTGTGCAGTTAGAGAGACCCTGTGAGGGGAGGAAAGGGAAAGAGCTCTGTTATTTTCTCCTCACTCTTCCCTACCTACGTCCCCGTCTCTAAACAAGATTAAACCTGTGGTTATTAACACATAATAAAAGCATCACATGCATTCGCTCCTCCAAGGGATATAACTGAGCACCGGTCTGTGGCAGGCGCTGTCCTGTCCCTGTGAAGCCTGCATGTGAATGGGAAAGACTGAAAGGGAAGCGCAGACATTTACATAAGTGATCGAAGGCCTCGGGGAGGGAGGAGGAGACAGCGCACAACAGACGGTGCCATTTTTGGAGACCGTGGTGAAGAGAACCTCTCCAAAAAGGTGACTGTGAGCAGACATCTCAGACAGTTCCGAAGCAAATTGTGTGCTCTTCTTGAGAAGGAGCACTGGAGGCAGAGCGACAGGCCCTGCTGTGAAGGCACTGACTTGTGCAGGTTGCTGGAAGAAAGTCAGCTGTATACAGCTCAGAATGACTGACCGGGAGATGGGTAAGAGGAGATGTTTGCAGAGTTAGAAGCAGCAGGCATCCTCTGAGGCAGGTCCTGCAGGCCGCTTTCAGGAGTCAGGACGTTACTCACCGAGGAGGCCTGTCATATGCGTCACCCTCATGTCACCTTTCTCTCTTACCTGCTTCCAAGCCCTGCCTGTGTGGGTGGCATAGACCCAGTTTGTACTGTTGTCAAGGCCAGGGCAAAGCTTCCCCTTTACCCTCTGAAGGTTTGCTGAAAAGTCAGCTCACAAGGAGACTAATAGGAGAAAAGGCATGCACATTCATCTGATCATAGGCGTCGGGGAGCGCTCAGTAACGCAGGGGAAGTTGCCCACCTTTCCTCTTAGGTTCCACAACATTCAGACAGTTGGGCAGAAATTCGATTAAATAAAAAGGGTGTTATCTAATGCTGAGAGACTGAGTAGAGACACCCAGCAAAGCCTGTCACTCATGCTTCTTGACAACCTCTCTGAGCTGAATCCCTTCTTTCTGGTGTGGGGCAGGGCCCCCTCTGGAATGGGGTCTCATGACCTACGGTCAAACAAGGTAGGTCTGAGAGTGTCTTTGTTGCCAGTTTTGCATGGAATTGAGGGGCAAAACTGGAATAATATTTTAGGCTTTATGGCTGGCTTAGGGGAAAAAGGACTCTGGTTTCTAGAGTCCTTTCCTGCTTTGGGAAAGACGGATTCTAGTTTGTATGGCTGGCCTTGAGGGAGAATGATACAGAGATAGGTGGGCAGGAGAAAGTCAAGAAAAAACGTTTGCTTCCGAAGCTTTCCTTTTGGGTTGTTGTTTTTTGAGTCCCAGTACTATTCACTGCTTTATCAAATGTGCTACAATTTTTTATATCGTCCTCTTATTGACAAACATTTAGGTTCCTCAGACTTTCCACAAAGCTGGCTTGTTATTTATGCTGAAAGTTCCTGTCTTAAGACATTGATTTATTTTTTGTGACTAATATTGTAAAACAGTATAGTTTTTATGATCTGGTTTTTATTTTTACTTTGTTTTCTATTTCTCCTTTCTCTGCCCACTGTTGTATAGATTGCATTTCCTTAATTCATAATTCCCATATTAGCTTTCTCTGGTTTGAAATTCTGGTATACTTTTATATTTACCCTGAAATGGTCAACACGCATGCTTATCTTTGAAATGCTAAAGCGGCTCAATATCTTTGTCATCTTCCCAAACAATACAATTCTATACTCTGCTCATCTTCCATATTTTTGAGATGTAGGATTTAATACTCATTTTTCTACAAGTTTCACCAAAATTGTCTTTAAGTTTCTTTTCAATTCCGATCAATACTAATCTAAATGTTTACCAGCTTCTAAGTTGGTAATTATTCTATGTTGACAATTCTAATTACTTTGTATCTGTGTCTTCATCTGGGTTTTTCCCTGTTGAAGTACATCTTTGGGGAGAATTTTAAGCACGCCTCTGTGAGCAGTAAGCTCAGTATTTGAAATCTGAAATTGCCTTTGTTTTTCCTTGCAGTGATTGCAGTGCTACCTGACATTTACCAATGCCCGAGGAAGGTCTGTTGTCTTGTTCCTCTGCAAGTAATCTGCAGTGTTCCCTCGTTCTGGATGGTTCGACTGTGTACCACGGCGTGTCTAAGTGGGAATTTGTGGTGATTTGCGCTGCCTGAAACTTAATATAACTCTTCGGTCTGAGCACTCGCATCTTTCTTTAATTCTAGGAGACACTCAACAGATTTAGAAGCCTACATCTTAGCCATTGTCTCAATTCCCCGCTTTCAGTGTAACTTTGATAGGTAATGGCTGGGGCTTTGGCTTCTCTCCTCCGGTTTTCAAATTTTCTTTCATATTTTCTTTCTCTTTTCCTCTCTGGTGTCTATATTCAGTCATTTCCTCTTGTCTCTGTCTCAGTTAACTAAGCCGCTAATTTACTAAGCCCACTAATAATTTATTCAATTTATATAATGTTTAAAATATCTGATTTTTTAAAACAGGGAATTGTAATTTTAAAGAAAGTCTTGTTCTTATTTTATGTGTTTTCCTTCCTCTTTGATAAATCACTTCAGAAGTTCACCTTTGGAGTCCAGAACTCCTGTTTTTACGTTGGATCTCTCTCGTTAGGAATTCTCTCCCACAGACTTCGTGTGAAATGGGACTCTATCACTTCTTGGCACGTGCTTGGTATTCCAGTTTTGTGTGGCTTTCATTGTGTCTTTGGGACAATGGGCACTTTTTCTGGTTTCCACTTCACAAAGGAAGTACAAGTGTTCAAACGTTAGCTCTTTTACCAACTCTCAGGGGGATTCTGGGCAAATTACTGAAATTCTCTAATTCTGATTTCTAATTCAGAATTAGAGCATAGCAACAAGAAAGTTGCTATCGAGAAACATATTCTTTTCACAGTTTGAATGGGTAGCACCCAAAGAACTAGTTGCCAAAATAAAACAAAAAATGAAGGAATAATTCCATTTAGCACACAAGTAGCAAGAACACGTTGCTGGAAAAGTATAACCAAGCATTGATTTCTGGTTAATTCTGCAAAGGTTTTTCCTGCTTGGTCACGCTTTCCTTTGTAATTCGTCTCCCCCTTTTTTTCTTTTTCAAAAGAAACCACATAAATCACTCAAAAATGGGGTTGTTCTGCTTACCCTCATTTCCTTTCTATTGATTATTACATTAACTGTAAGTAAATTGAGTTTTTTCATTAAAAATCTCTAAGTCTGGGAAACTGCAACATTGAGAGTCACTTTCCCATTTGAAAGACATGGACGTGGCTTTGGCGTCTTCACTGGCCTTTGTGAAGCTGGTTGAAAGTGATGGTGGGGAAGCCTTGGCGGGTAAGTGCCTTCATGGTTCCTGACAGATCTCAGCGACTTTACATCCCACATCCCAACGGGAAACTTGGGTAAGAGCTGAGCAAAAGTCCAGCAGCATTTCAGCTGAGAACACACTTCGTCTCCCAGTGAAAACTGGAAGAAGCCTTTGCGTTGATGGGGAGTTCCTTCCACGGAGGTAGAGATCAAACCTAAATGGGCTGGCCTGGCTTTACGTTTGGTCCTAAATGGTTTGACCCTACTTCTAAAATATTAACCTGACCTCAGTATTTCATGTCACGTCTAGCTTTACACTCAGAAATACTGAGGTCAGGTTAATATTTAAGAAATAGATTTTGTCGGTTTTCTCATCTTATTCCTAGGTATAGACAACAGAATAGTATTTCATCCTTTAATTGAAATATTTTAGCTATTTATACGTTCTAAATGGATAACTAATAACTCCACATATGTTGTTATTTATAGATCCCATGGCTAGAAGATTTATATCACATAATTTGGCATGTAATGTGCACAATATCCCTGAGATGGATAACATATAGAAAATTGTGGAAAGCAATAAAAATGCAATGCAATAAATATAAAAACGCTGTATTGTCCCATTAATATATTAAAGTAATATAATTATTTGACATTCTCCTTTCCAGGCATCGCTGGCACTGTAACTTGTTTTAGACTCTAACTTGAATCTGTTACATATTTTGATGTAAATTTGTGGTTTACGACTCAATACTGTAAGAATTATTAATTGCATCAATAGGCATTTGAATCTGCATCATCTTGTTTGTCACTCATTTGTGTATTACTCTGGGAATTGGGACACATTTTAGACCTATTATGTGTGGAAACAAGTAATAGTTTTGAACATTTAAAGGTGTGAAGCCAGCTCAACAAGGAAGTTGCTATCGAGAAACATATTCTTTTCACAGTTTGAATGGGTAGCACCCAAAGAACCAGTTGCCAAAATAAGACAAAAAATGAAGGAATAGTTCCGTTTAGCACACAAGTAGCAAGAACACGTTGCTGGAAAAGTATAACCAAGCATTGATTTTTATGTTCTACAAACTGAAAAGGTTACTTGCAACACATTTTCCCACAGCATGAAAAAAATATTCTTTTTCTTTTATTATTTATAACTACCCTTTAGAAACTTGAAACTGGTTTTTGGAGGGTCATTCAAGAACTGCAAGAATACAAATGAATTTATTTGCCCTTCAAAAGAAAGAGATTTGTAAAACATTGTGGCATTGTGTGGAATCATTGGAGAAATCAAATACATTTTCATATAGATACAAACATGGAAAAGTTTGTTAAATATTTCTCTTAAAAATATCTAGGTGAATCTAATCTACCTTTGCGTTCGACTTGTTAATACAATCTTATGTAAGCCACAAGAGAAATCAATAGTCAGTCTTAAAATACGAAAAGTTCCTATGATGCTATAATATTTTTATAAATATTTCCCTATTTCTTATTAAACAGTTTGCAGTGAATGCCTGAAAATTAACATATTTCATCATAAAACAAAGGCATAAACAACTCGAGTGCAGTGTCTACACTGTTGTGCAGACGGCGTGGAATACGTGAGGAGGAAGATGATTCATCGGCAGTCCTGTGTTACTAACTGCTGGCAACACGAGAGCCTAATGATTTCCAGCACCCCACAAAGCCTGAAGTTAACTTCAAGCTGATCAGCTAGCCCTGCAGTTAATTATCGGATGAAAGTATCGGCAGGGGTTTCAAATGTACACATGCCTTCATGTTAAAAGAGATACTTAAGAATGTTTAAAGTGCACAAGCAAATACATAGAGATATTTGGAAAAAAAACTGCCTCACTGTTGCTTTTATGCAGTAACAAGACACTGACGTACAAAGCAAAGAGGAGGGTCAGTATTGTGCATCTGTGCCCTGTGTTTACAGCTTCCTTCTGAGAGTTCTGCATTTGGCGTTGCACATAACAGCGATGCTATTAGGAAGGAAGCATTTTCCAAACTGTTTCTGGGTCTGTCTCACAGTTTGAATTCTCACGGTTTAAGGTCTGTACTTTGTCAGTACTGAGCATAGCAAAACGTCGACCTAATGGCACTGCAGTGCAGAAGCAGCCACTCATAATTACCTTGATCGCTGTAAAGATGGATCTTCCTTCACGTGTGTGTCGGCTGCAATGGAGATGCAGCGGGAAAAAAGCAAGATGAAGGTCTTGTCCGTCTAGATGAATACGAGCTCTGAAGCCTACCTGATAGCGAAAGAGTTTCCTCGCAGGACAGAGGGCCTCTCATAGTCTAGACTGGGCCTTTTGAATCACTGCTGGGAGCTCTTTACTGACTACATGATTGCAGTTAGAAGAGTTTCTATAATTGACCAAAGTCATCAGGTTTCATCCCTACTTTTACTTATGTTGACAGCTCACAATTGTGATACAAGGCAACTTCCAGAACTCTGTAGTGCCATTAGTGGCAAGAGAAAATGCAAAGCTCAGTGAGGCCACCAACTGCAAATAAGTCACAGTTTTTGGATTAAAAGTGTATTTTAATGTGCTGCATTTTGCCCAGGTAGTCTGTGAATTATGTTTTCTATTAATGAGAATTGAGATCAAGGTCATAAAGTTAGGACTTCTAAAATCAGTTCATAATAATATTGCTTTCCAGAATTTCTACTGCTATATTTTGTTGAGTTAATTTTAAGAAAAGTTTCCTAATCATTTTTTTCAAATTTCATATATACACACACACATACACATCCCCAAAAAACTGAATAAATATTTTTGTGCTGATACAAACTGTCACAAAGGAAGTCATGATGTGATTTGTGTACATTAACCTGACATACTGAAGGAAGGTGTTCTCTTTCCGGGTCCACAAGGGGCATGGTTTTAAGGGCAAGAACTTCCCAGTGCCATGGCCCCTCCCATCTCTCTCCATCCGGGAGATTTAAAGGTTTATGTTTGAATTTCGTGGGCGCGCGAAGAAACTAAGAGTCAGTCACTCCAGTGGAAGTTCTAAGGAACTCCTTTCACCGGCCGGGTCTTAGAAAAGGTAGGGTTCCTCCCAGGTTAAAGGTCCCCTTCTTCCACACCCCTTCAGACTCCACGTTTGGGTCCCCTTCCACGAACACTGCCTTCAGGAAAGCCATCTTTCTCTCTCCTGGGTTTCCCTCTGGGGTCCCCTTCCACACCCTCTCATGGAAGCCATCTTTCTCTCTCCTGGGTTTCCCTCTGGGGTCCCCTTCCACACCCTCTCATGGAAGCCATCTTTCTCTCTCCTGGGTTTCCCTCTGGGGTCCCCTTCCACACCCTCTTATGGAAGCCCGTCTTCCCCTCCTCAACTCCATCTCTATTCCCTTCCACTCAGCGTGGAAGCTGCTTTCCTCTCCTGGATTCCATCTGTCTGGATTCTCTCACTCAGTGTGAGAGTTAGCTGTTTCTCTCTCCTCCGGTTTCTTTCTCTCTAAATAAATCACTTTCTACAAACACTTTTGAGTCCGGCATTTACTGTGCACTGCGCCGTG
Source organism: Alouatta palliata (assembly GCA_004027835.1). Lineage (NCBI taxonomy): Eukaryota > Metazoa > Chordata > Mammalia > Primates > Atelidae > Alouatta > Alouatta palliata. Next base: position 149,668 of record PVKV010001910.1, read on the forward strand.
GTCCCCTCTCTCATTCTTGAGAGGGCGAGAGATCACGAACCTGGAGAAACATCCTTTTAGGGGAGCTGAGGGCACCCTGAACCCCAATATTATGATACTGGTGAAAATAGCCCCATTGTTGATTATTTGAATTAGGTAAGAATTTGGAGAAATTCTTGACGAGGACGTGAAGGAGACCACAGGTGCGTGTGGGTACCTGTGAAATGCGTGCTGCTTTGTAAATATTCACACCAAACTCTCAAACGCAAGAGCGATACTACCCTAGCAAAACCTAAGCTTCTCCGGGGAGGCAGGTGGCTTGTTCCACTTTTTCTTTCTTTAATGTTACAGTCGAGCTTTCCTTCGATCATCCATCTCTCAAGGGTGAGAAAGAAAGGAAATTTTGTACCTGCAGGAACTGAGAGGTCCGGAGAGACATGGAGTACGACCTGGGTCCCATCCCACTTTCTTCTTTGGACTGGGTCATCATCTCTTGACACTGCTTGCTATCCCACAAATAGCTGTCAATTAACCTAACGATGCCACACACCTGATACCTAATCCATATGATAACGAGCCAATCACCAACCATTGCTATTTCTGTAAACCAATGAGAATTCCTGACAAGCAGCTTTGTGTCAGCCCATTCCTCCTCTGCCTTTTCGTTTTTAAAAGCCTGCCTGTACCAAAGCCGATACAGAGCTCAAATCCAAGGTGATTTGGGTCTGAGTCTTTTGGGAAGCTGTCCTCACTTTGGGTCCACTCAACTCTTCAAATTATATTTCGTGCTTCAGTTTTGCCTTTGAGGAGACCAGGAATATTAAAATATAATTGTACCATAAAGTACTAATTAGTCTTAATTTGTTTTGCCCAAATAAATTTATTGATAAAACAAAAGGGTGGTAGTTGTAGAGGTTTTATTATCTATATTTAACTTACTGCCAAGGTCTCAGTTCACCCATGTGGGTCCGCTGTTTAATCGTCTACTTTCTATCCAGAGTCTGAATAGAATGAGACTCAGGTGGTGGATGCAGGGGCTGCTCTGGGCACTGTATACACTCTCCATCCCCCAGAGTTTTGCTAACAGTGCAGTTCAGAACCCCTTTCTTTACTATGTGCACCAAAAAGTCAGGCTTGTATAGATGGTGATTTAATACCGATCATTTGTGAAGTATAGTGCTGTAGTGCAATTCTTAGGCTATTAGAGAGTTAATATTTTAGTTGATTCTAAAATTGCCACCAAATTAAAAAAATCTGAAATTTGCCTCCACAAAGCCCTCAATTAGGGTATGTTTAAGTATCTACTCAGATCATTTTGCTTTGAATTACAAAAGCAATCCCTGCTGTATAAAAGAAGATGTATTTCTGAAAAAAATTAAATAATTAGTAATGTAATTTTTTCTTTATTTTGAGACGAAGTCTTGCTCTGTTGCCCAGAAGGCTGGAGTGCAGTGTGTGACCTCGGCTTACTAACACCTCTGCTTCCTGGATTCCAGTGGTTATTGTGCCTCAGCCACTTGAGTAGCTGGGATTATAGGTGTGTGCCACCATGCCCAGCTAATTTTTGTATTTTTAATAGAGATGCGATCTCACCATGTTGACTAGGCTGGTCTCAAACTCCTGAGCTCAAGTGATCTACCCACATCAGCCTTCCAAAGTGTTGGGATTACAGATGTGAAGCACTGTGTCTAGCCTAACAATGTAAATTTTTAATATTCAGATGCTAGCCTTTAGCTAAAGCTGCTGAATGAATTCTGAAAGATTGAAAACCTTGAATAACTCTCCAAAATACGATACAGGGAGATATAAAAAAAAAACTTCCATCATTATATTCTGATAAATTTATTATTTATCAATTTGTAAAAGTGAAAAAGCTGTCTCTTCAGTGAATTCCATAATTTTATTATATTTACTGTTCTCTATTCATACTAGAAAACGAGAATAGTACCCCCATTTCCTAAAGTTTCTTCCTGAAAAAGGAAGGTAGTCACAGAGAATTCAGAACAGATTAGTGCCATTTGGTATTGGAGGTCTTGAGTTTAGCTTCTCATCGCACAGCGTGAGGGAATTTGGCATTGAGTCAAGCTATTACTCACCTCCCTTCAATACAAGATGTATTAAATAGTACATAAATAAGCATGTCAAGTAAAACCTATTTATTGTCACAGGAAAGTCATTTGGTCGACAGCTTGTCAGAGACTGGAAAATTAACATCTTTCTCAAACGCTTTTTTCTTCCTAACAGGTTGATACATTTAAGACAAATAGATAACATAGCCTGATGTTAAAGGTAAAACTGTGCTTCCTGCATCTGAGGCGAAACAGAAAGTAAGAAAATGAATTTCAAATTGTGATATAGCTTCGACACAAAGTAAGGTTGCCTTTTAACTTCAGTTGAATTTTAATCATTTCATGAGGTATATTCATGCCTGTATCTTCATTCTTATAAAACAGAGAAATTTAGCATTCATTAAACTTGTCAAACCACAGAAAGAAAGAAAGACATCTGGAGGAGTGATTCTCATCTTTATGTTTCATGTATTTGGCTGTCCAACTTTCCTGCCCTGTCCTAGGAAGGAAGTAGGAAAAAAGGACTCCTCTCAGGCAGATGCTGGCAACCTCTACTGGAGCAGGACTTTTGCTCCAGTAAAAGTCCTGCGTCTCCAGCGTCTTTAGAAAGTCTCCAGCGTCTTTAGAAAAAACTAACAGGTTAGCTGCTATTTAACACTCTTGCCTGACAGTAAGTGCAGTTGGGCAAGCACAGACACCAGCAATAAATGCAGAAAGCAATCAGGGCTGATGTGAGAGCATCGAAGATTCTGTCGTTCCAACATTGGAAAATCATGGCTTTAAAATAACCTAAATGTTAAACCCTGACACAAACACACACAAACCCCAAATCAGCTCTGAGTTGTGAGGCATTGATTGTGTGCTGGACTGTGTCAAAGTCAAAACCCAGTGGTAACACCTAAGATATTTGGTGTGAGACTTGCTTATTATGATTTTTATTAGAAATAGTAGTAGCAGAAATGGTTGTGGACATGGGATAATCCATCAACGCCAATTTATAGAGTCCAGGTTTATGCATACATGCAGAAAAGCGCCCCCAGTTTAGCAGGAATTAAAGCTAGTTTCCTATCGGAGAACAATACTTGTTCTTGACTCAAAAGCATCATGCTCTAACCAACAAGGTAACTGGCCACTCAAGAGCATCCGCAATTTCCCTTTTCCTAACAAATTAAAGGTCAAGTTCTTAACCTGTGCTGTGGGCTGACCTAAATCACTTTGGCTTTTCACAGGTATTAGTTTTTTTTGGGGGGGATGGGGAGATAATCAGTTTCCGATAGACATCTACCATGACCAGGTGGGATAAAATCACGTCTCAGACCTAATTCTGCCAAGCACACACGCGTGCACACAACCTGTCACGCACAAGATCTGATGTTTTTTGACCAATGGTATCGCAAATATTTCTTCCCTTTTAGCCTTCCAACCATGACCTTGCATATAAGCTTATGTAGGGCAGGTGGAGCAATCTTCCAGTTCCAGAAAGGCAGAACATGGCCAGCTGGACTCCGGCGACTTTCTGTGGACTGAGGGACTGGTGCCTGAAGCCCGGGCTGTGCTCAGAGGAGCGGAGGTGTCTGAGCTTGCTAACCACTCTTGACTTGTAGGTGCAAGGAGGCAGATATTTTAAATTTTCCCAATTCACATGTCTCTAAAGAGACACATTCCACAATGAAAACAATATTCCTACCTTTCTTTATGTCACAGAAGAAGAAATGAGTAGCTCTGATCAAGACAAAACGTAATGGAACTATTTGTAATGACTCTATTTGGAGACTGGAATCCTCACTGGAGTCCTTTACTTGCCAATTAATCTCCTGGTATTCCTGGATACTTCCTCATGTTCCAGGTAGTATATGATGCCTCCTACAGGGTACAACACAGCTAAGACCTTTTTGCCACACACAGTCTGTGCTGAAGTTTCGTTTTGTTTTGTTTCTAATCAAAGAACATACCACCACAACATGGTTTTTTCACGTGACTTCCCCCGACTTCTCCCGAGTCTTCTCGTCAAATAACTCGCTCGAGTTGAACATCCCGCGACAGCAACAGGGCTACTCTCTGCAACTGAAAAAAATCCATTTCTCCCCGTCTCGATTCAAAGTATATAATTCATCCTAGAAAGCTCACGTTTGAAACAAATGTTCTTAACACCTTCATTTACTATACATGCGACCACGTTTACGAACATACGTCTACACAGTTGACAGCAAATGTGCTGAACATTTGATAATGCATTTCATTACTTCTTACGTTTGCTATATACGGTTACTAAATAGAGACCATGTGCTCGGTAACGGGGCCAGTGATGTGCTTCTCCCCGGACCCAGGCAGCCTGTGAGTGTGCCAGCAAACCAGGGCAGACAGTGGCATGGGCACTCCAGCAGAGACGTGTAAGGCAATTTGCTGCTAATGCAGCCTGCGGAAGGGGACTTCTAAGTTTGCTTGGTAGAATCTTGAAGCCTTTTCTAAAAAAAAATGCTGCTTGAGGTGAGATTAAAGAATAAATAGAAGCTGTTCTGTTTTAAAAGGCAAAAGCAAAGAAACACGAGAGAGCAAACTCTGACCTTTCGAGAACAGACGGCAGGATGTTTTTCATGGTTGCACAAATCTGTGCAGCATAGTAAGAATTTCAAATTGTGTATTGTAGCCTGTGGCAGACACTGAAATTGGACATGTGGGGAATGATTTCAGATAACCGTTTTGGAAAGATCACTCTGCTGACGTGCAGGACATGGACTGGGGAAGGCACGGCTGGAGAGGGTGCAATGAGAATCACTAATGGTTCACACGAGGAACGAGGATGGCTGGAATAAAGTAGTGGCAGCGTGGACAGAGAGAGCAGAAACAGGACCAAGCATCAGATTTACTCGGAAAGCATTAGCAGTATGACTGGCAGGAAACACAAAAGATAGAAAGAGGTGACAGGTGAGATGGCCGTCAGGCCAGCCATGCAGATATCTGGGTCAAAATCAGAGAAGAAAGGCAGGAGAAGCATCTCACTGTAGAGAAGGGAATTCCTGACCCCGTGGTAGAAGCACTGAATCTGAAGAACAGACGTGATGGCTAAAAGGAGGGCTTATATAGAATCCTTGAGTGCAAGAGAAAACACCAGATAAAAATATCAATTTGAAGTCGTCTTTATAAAGCAGTAGATGAAAGAATGAACAGGAACAAGGGTACCTGAGTTAGAAAGAAAAGACAGTCCAGTCCTCAACTCTAGGAAAGGGAGCTATAGTAGAGGATATTGTAGAAAAATAAATCTACGGAAGTGGCAGGAGGGAGCAGTCAGGGAGTAAGTGAAGCAAGAGAAACCAAGGGAATGGAAAGGGAGAAAAGCATCTGGAGACGAAAGTGGCCACATTGTCAACTTCTCCAAGAGAGTAAGTAAAATAGGAAAAAGGAGGAAAAAGAAAAATAGTCCCCTGGAATGGTTCCTAGGAACTCAGAGGTGACCACGGCAGAGCCAGAAAGCAGTGGCACAGGACGTAGATAAAGAATCTTGCCGAATGTTGCCTTTATTCTCTCTTTCATCAAGCCATGTTGTTCTTTTGTAATCCTCTCCTATCTTAGTGCACTGTGTTGATGTAAAGGAATACCCAAGGCTGGGCAATTTATATATGTATATAAAGGGGGTGTGCCCGGCTCACAGTTCTGCAGGCTGTAGGGAGCGCGGCACCAGCATCTGCTTCAGGTGAGGCCCTCAGGGAGCTTCCAGTCATGAAAGGAGGCAAATGGGGAGCAGGCATGTCACATGGTAAGAGAGGGAGTGAGAGAGAGAGAGGAAGGATGCCAGGCCCTTTAACAGCCAGCTCTAGTGTGAACTAACAGAGCAAGGACTCGTGACCAAGGCAAGGGCACCAAGCCATTCATGAGGCATTCACCTCCCACCGGCCAACACTACCTGTCAGGCCCTACCTCCAGCACTGGGGATGACATTTCAACATGAGATTTGGGGGGAATAAACATACAAACACTGTCACCCCCCCCATGATGCCGTAATGTGACTGGATTGTGCCGCCCTCCACTTCATGTGCTAAGACCCTAACCCTCGGGACAACTGTATTTGGAGACAAGGCCTTTAGCAGATAATAAGGCTAGATGAAGTCATAATGGCAGGACTCTCATCTATAGAACTGGTGCCCCCCCCACCTGTTTTTTGAGATGGAGTCTCACTCTGTTGCCTATGCTGGAGTGCAGCAGCACGATCTCAGCTCACGGTAACCTCTGTGATTCTCCTACCTCAGCCTCCCGAACCACTGGGATTACAGGTGCCTGCTGCCACGCCCAGCTAATTGTTGTATTTTTAGCAGGGACAGAGTTTCACCATGTTGGCCCGGCTAGTCTTGAACTCCTGACCTCGTGATATGCCTGCCTCGAACTGCCAAACTGTTGGGATTACAGGCCTGAACCACCATGCCTGGCCCGGTGCCCTTTTAAGAACAGGAAGAGGGAGAGAGAGAGACCTCACTCTAGGAGCACAGGAGAAGAGGCAACGGGAGCATGCAGTGAAATGGTGGCTTCCTACCGGGCAGGAGAAGAGGGCACGGAAGCCACTCTCCCTTGCCGGCAGTTTCTCCGCTGGACTCCAGAACGGTGAGAAATCAATTTCTGCTGTGTAGCCGCCTGGTCTACAGTAGCTGATATGGCAGCCCAGGGTGACCGGTACACGTGGTTTCCCCTAAGGCAGCTAGAGCTACACGTTTTAACAAACTCTTTGACTTATTTTGATCTTGTATATAATATTCAAAATAATAAATGTGTAAAAATCCAAATGGTAAATTCTTCTCTAAGAAGTATCTTCCTGTATATAAAACCCTGAATTTATTTTCTGGGGAAAAAAATGAAGAAAAGTTTCGTATCCATGACAGAGCTGCTCGTATATTCTGCATTTCTATAGGGAGAAGAGGAGGCTAACGTACCAGGAGTGCTTGTGATCCCAGGTGTTTCTTGTTTATGAGAACAAGACATTTTAAATTCTTCCACTGTAGGATTCATAACCTCAGGATACACAGGAATCTCAAACGTCAGCGGCTTGCCTGGGAGAGATAGCAATAGCAATAGGAAGGGACAGCAACGGCCCCAGGGACAATTTTGGCAGAGAGAAGAAAACCAGGGTGCCAAGCCAATCTTGATTGTTGCCTATTCTACTCAATAAACTTTCTTTTTGACTCATAGGGGCTTTGGCTCCTAGAAGCACACCAAAAAAAAAAAACCACCACCAACAAAAACCCAACCTTTTCATGACCAAATTCCAGTGGATGAACAGTACTCCGGCACCCAGACAGCTTATAATTCAGGACCAGGAAATAATCAACTGTGTACAGTTTGCAGCGACTCTCCCAGGAGCCATTTTGAGCCTTTCTACCACTTTCTACATGATGCTGGTCTTGTGATTTTATGCCTCTAAGCCAAAATGAGAATATGCTACAGTGACTCTGGACCTGCAGGAGATAAATAATTAATTCCAAACTCAACCAGAAGCCAGTCCTACTAGCTTTAGTTGGCAAAAAGCGACTGTTGCCCGGACTCCCATACTGAGTACACAGACTGTGAAAAAGCCCTGGAGTGCCATGATATTTGCGACATCTGTGAATGACGATCTCCTTTTAATACAGTTTCTTTCCTTGGTTTTCCCCAGTGACAGTCCAGCGAGTAGAAGCAGCCTGAGAGAATCTGCCATTCTCTTTACTTCTTGTTGTTGTTCCTGTATTATAGCGTGATTTATTCTGTTGGTATCATATTCTTCACTATTTTCAAAATCAGGGGACCTGTTTTAGGTGTACTAAATGTTCACATTTGAAAGAAATTTAGAAGCTTCTTTCTTAAAACTGATTTATATCTCAGATATCTATACTTAGCCCCAGAAATTCCATCGCATTCATGATACAGTATGACTCTGTGTCCCCACCCAAATCTCACCTTGAACTGTAGTTCCCATAATCCCCATGTTCCCTGGGAGGGACCCGGTGGGATGTGACTGGATCATGGGGTCAGTTACCCTCATGCTGCTCTCATGATAGTGAGCTCTCATGAGATCTGATGGCTTTATAAGGGGCTTTTCCTCCTTTTGTTTGGCCCTTCTTGCTGCCAGCATGTGAAGAAGAAGGTGTTTGCTTCCCTTTCTGCCATGATTGTAAGTTTCCTGAGGCCTCCCCAGCACTGCGGTGCTGTTGATTAAAAGTTCTCTTTATAAATTACCCAAATTCAGATGTTTCTTCACGGCAATATAAAAACAACAAACGCAATTTATAAAACTGATAAAACAAGCAAGTCAATACAAAAAGCCTAGTCAAAGTAGACAAATGAGAATTCCTGCTTTAAAACTTCAAAACCAGATACTTTGATCATTCATTTACAATTTTATTTTCCTGTTTTATGCTAAACATGGTGCTTTGTATTAAGAAAAGAGTCAAAAACGAGTCTCTCTGTTGAGATGAACAGAGAGAGAGAGTGTGTATGTTTGCTCTACGAATAGCTTACACTACATCCCCATAGCTTAGACTACATCTGTATAGGTCAAGAGCATATGGAAATATGTATACTTACATTTTCTCTTTTTTTTTTTTTGCAAATATATAAATTGTGTCTGTTCTTTTGTTTTGTTTTTCAGCTTTTATTTTAGACAGACCAGGTACATGTGAAGATTCACTGCAAGGGAATATTGTGTGATGCTGCAGTCTGGAGTATGTATTCCATCACACTGACGGTGAGCATCGTAGCTGACAGGTAGTTTTCCACCCACCTCTCTGAAACCTTCTAGTAGTCCACAGTGTCTTTTGCTTCCAGATTTAAGTCATGTGTGCTCAATGTTTAGCTACCACTTTTAAGTTAGAACGTACAGTATTGGTTTTCTATTTCTGTGTTAGTTTACTTAGAATTATGCCCTCCAGCTTCATCCATCCTGCTACAAGGACAAGACTTCATTATTTTTATGGCTATGCTGTATTCCTTAGTGTGTATGTACCACATTTTCTGTATCCAATTTACCATTGATGGACACCTGGGTTGATTCCATTGGCTATTGTGAATAGCTTGACAATGAACATATGAGTGCACGTGTCTTTTTTTTTAAATGATTTTCCTTTGGATAATGGAATTACTGGGTCAAATGGTAGTTCTAAGTTCTTCAAGAAATCTCCACACCAAGAAATCTCCACATGGTTGCTTTCCATGGTGGTTGAGCTGATTTAAATTCCCAACAATGATGTGTAAACATTCCCTTTTCACAGCCTCATCATCGGTTTTGTTGTTGTTGTTTTTGTTTTGGACTTTTTAACAATAACCATTCTGACTGGTATGAGATGGTATCTCACTGTGGCTTTCATTTGCATTTCTCTGATGATTAGTTATGCTTAAAACTTTTTCATGTGTTTGTTGGCCACTTGTATGTCTTCTTTTGAGAAGTGTCTGTTCGTTTGCCCATTTTTAAATGGGGTTATTTGTTTTTTGATAATGATTTGTTGAAGTTACTTATAAATTCTAGATATTAGGCCTTTGTCAGATGCACAGTTTGTGAATATCTTCTCCCATTATATAGGGTGTATTTTTGTTCTATGAATAGTGTATTTTGCTGTGCAGTAGCTCTTTAGTTTAGTTAGGGTCAATTTATCTATTTTTGTTTTGCAATTGCTTTTGGAGACCTAGCTAAAAATTCCTTGCCAAGGCCAATGTCAAGAAGGGTATTTCTTAGGTTTACCTCTAGGATTTTTGTAGTTTGAGGTCTTACATTTAAATCTTTAATCCATTTTGAGTCAGTTTTTGTATATGGTGAAGGGTAAGAGGTCACTTTCAATCTTCGGCATATCAGCCAATTAGCCCAGCACCATTTATTAAATAGAGAATTCTTTTCCTGTTGCTTGCTATTGTTGGACTTGTTGAAGACTGGATGATTGTTGGTGTGTGGTTTGATTTCTGAAATTTTATTTTGTTCCATTGGTCTAATATGTCTATTTTTGCACCAGTTCCAAACTCTTTTGATTAATGTGGCCTTATAGTATAGTTCGAAGTTGGGTAGTGTGATTCTTCCAGCCTTATTTGTTTTGCTTAGGATGGCTTTGGCTATTCAGGCTTTTTTTTAAATCTATATGAATTTTAGAATAGTATTTTTTATTGCTGTGAAGAATATCATTGGTGGATTGATAAAAATAGTATTGAATCTAAATTGCTTTGGGCAATATGGCCATTTTTATGATATTGATTCTTCTAATCCATGCACATAAACTGTTTTTTCATTTATTTCTATTGTCTTTGATTTCTTTCAGCAATGTTTTGTAATTATCTTTATAGAGATTTTTCACCTCCTTTATTAGCTGTATATCTAGGTATTTCATTTTCTTTCTGGCTATCGTAAGTGGGATTATGCCCTTTATTTCATTCTCTGCATGAACCTTGTTGGTGTATAGAAATGCTACTGAGTTTTGTATATTGATTTTGTATCCTGAAACTTTACTGAAGTCATATATCCTGGGAGCCTTTTGGCAGAGTCTTAAGGATTTTCTATGTATAAAATCATATCAGCAAAAAGAAACAGTTTACTTTTTTTCCTATTGGAGAACTTTTCCTTTTTTCTCTTGCCTAAATACTGTGCCTGGTATTTCCACTACTATGTGGAACAGGAGTGGTGAGAGTGGGCATCTTTTTCTTATTCCAGTTTTCAAAGAGAATGGTTCAAACTTTTGCTCATTCAGCATGATGTTGGCTGTGAGATTGTCATAAATGTCTCTAATATTTTGAGGTGTGTTCCTTTGATGCCTAGTCTGCTGAAGATTTTATCATAAAGGGATAATGGATTTTATCGAAAGCTTTTTCTGTATCTGTTGAGATGATCATACGATTTTTGGTTTTGATTATGTTTGTTTGGTGAATCACATGTATTTATTTGCTTATGTTGAACCAGCCTTGCATCCCAGGAATGAAACCTACTTGATTGTGATGAACTAACTTTTTGATGAGCTGTTGGATTCAATTTGCTATTGTGTTGGGGATTTTTGCAATGTTCACAAGGGATATTGGTCTAAAGTTTTCTATTTTAAGAATGGTTAAAATAGCTTATGCATATTAGGCACTATTTTTTAAATAAAAATAAAATACATATTTTAGAAGAAGTAATGGCTTAATATAAGTTGTGTGACCCTAAACCTATGAATTGTGGTTAAAAAAAAATTGACAAGACAGTGTGGCAATTCCTCAAGGATCTAGAAATAGAAATTCCATTTGACCCAGCAATCCCACTATTGGGTACATATCCAAAGGATTATAAATTGTTCTATTATAAAGACACATGCACATATATGTTCATTGTGGCACTGTTTACAATAGCAAAGACCTGGAACCAACCCAAATGACCATTGATGATAGACTGGACAGGGAAAATGTGGCACATAAACACCATGGAATACGATGCAGCCATAAAAAACAAGTTTGTGTCCTTTGCAGAGACATGGATGAATCTGGAAACCATCATCCTCATGAAGCTGACACAAGAACAGAAAACCAAACACCACATGTTCTCACTCGTAGGTGGGTGTTGAACAATGAGAACACATGGACACAGGGAGGGGAGCATCACACACTGGGGTCTGTCGTCAGGGGCTGGGGGAGGGACTACAGGGGAGGAACAGTGGGGGATGGGAAGATTGGGGAAGGATAACATGGGGAGAAATGTCAGATATAGGTGATGGGGGGATGGAGGCAGCAAACCACCTTGCCATGTATGTACCTATGCACATGTACCCCAGAACCTAAAGTACAATAAAAAAAAAGAAAAGAATTACTTAGACAACATTAGCCATTTGGCATATGTGTCACAAATCCTTTTTCCAGTTTTTAAAATTTGTTTATGGTGATCATTTTATTGTGCAGACATTTTATATTTTTATGAAATCAAATCAGAAAAAAAAATTGACACATGGTGAAGTAAATGATGACGTACCCTAGGTAAATAAAAATTCGCTTCACAAATGTTTCATTCACTTCTACATAGTGACCTCAGAATAATATTACACATATTTCTTAGGTTGATTTGATTGAAATAAAATGTAAACATATATATATATGGCTCGATAGTAATTGCATATGGTTTCTTTCTGAAACTTACCACTTTGTCCTATTGTGAAAAAGTTACACATCATATCATGTGTCACTTTAAAGAGTCTCCAGATATTGCTGAAATTCATTTGTTGAATAAGAAATATCTATATTGCTCATACACAGGCATTTTTAATTTATAAAAAGTAGGCTTAATAGGGCTGCAAGTTTTCGGATTACGTAAGTGTGGTCATTAGAGTTAAGAAAAATACCTGTATTAAAGAGAAAGTATCTGGAAGAGCTGAGGCTGCCATCAGATTAAAGCGGTTTACTACATACTAAAAAACGGCATGGGATCAACATTAAGAATCCTGTTTCATTTATCACCATTTCATGGAATTGATTTTCTGTCCTTAGAAATAAGGCCATTTTGTAACTGAACCGCCAGAAGACAACATGACTTGACTCTAAGTACTTCTTTTAAAAAAGGAAAGAAGAAAGAATTTTCTTCCCAAGCTTGAACAATGTATGATTAGGACGTCATTTCATGTCAACTGTGTGACCTTTTACTCTCTTTTTTTGCTTATCATTGAATATCTATTATATGTTTGCTTTAGTTTTCTGAAAATCTGTTTTTTTTTCACAAGAAAATTATGCTTCCAGGTAATCCGTGACACAGCACAACCAAACACTTACCTCGGAAGATTCAACACCCAACGTTACATTTAGAAAAGATGACAAGGTGACTGACGGTACTGAACTTCAAAGGTGTAAAATACGGAAAGAAATTAACAATCAAAGTGAAAAACACGTCATCTCAGGTTTAGAAGTAGCCATTGCAGAAGGTGATTCTCTGAACTTTCATCTTTACATACGAAAGGCAAACATTTGTGGACCCTGTTGAGAGCCTAGAAAGCAAAGAGAAAAGTGGTAACACATATTTGGCAAACAGCCTGTTATTTTAGGAGATTTGTCTTTATGCAGCTGAGGGAAATATTTGGATTTTCTTTTTTTTTTTTAAAGACGGGGTTTCACCATGTTGATCAGGCTGGTCTTGAACTCCTGACCTCAGGTGATCCACCCGCCTTGGCCTCCAAAGTGCTTGGATTACAGGCGTGATCCTCCACGGATTTTCTTCAGGGAGTGAAGTTTTGCTGTAAACAGTTTTGGGAGACGAGGAGTGCCGGATCGTGAGGAGGCAGCCCATGCAGCTGGGTGGACCCGTGCCCTCGGAAGAGCCTCACACAGGCATTCTGTTGAATTTTCTGCAATTAATTCATTAAGATTTAAATTAAACAAAAACGGGTTCATACCTTCAATGGGCCAGGCAGTGTCCTAGCGTCCCTGTGGATACAACAGTAAGCACACTAACTCAGTCGAAAGCAGTATAGAAAATTAGACACGGAAGCAGGATGAGTGTGATGAAATGTTACAACTGTGCCGTGGACTGTAAGAGGCGTATCGGGGCTACAGGACGAATGACAGCCATAAGGCCACCTCCACATCCCACAGTGCCTACGCTACGTGTCACTTAGCTGTTTAATGTTACCGGGCTTGGGGATTTCCAATTCTGGCCCAGGGATTACCAGAATTCTATGACAAGGGGACCTAAAACTTTGGTTGTCCTAGAGACAAGGCCACCTCAGCACAGATGCAAATTTTATAAGCCTTGAAACAAAGTTTACCCTTAAAGAATGGCTTAAACTCTCTTTACAAAAGAAACCCCTGGTAACTGCCTGGGTTGAATGCAGGTATAAAAAGGAGGAAGAGTCCCCCAAATACTGAAAATGGTCTCTGGCTGCATGCCCTGGGTTAGTCAGTCATCTGACCCCGACTGTGTTTGGACCCTGTCGCAGCTGGCCCCCACTAACCCTATTGTAAGAGCATTGCCAGAATAAAGTGCTTGAGCATCAGACAGTGTCTAAGGCTCATCTATGACAAGAATTGAGCACCTCTGGGGGAAGGCTCATTAACTAGAACCACCCAAGATCTTTGAATGTGACACTAAATATAATTGTGTAATAAGAAAACACGCAATGCACAAACAGCCCGTAGACACTGGCTAGCAGGGGCCTGCGCAGTAGACAACAGTTTATGTAAGGAAATAGTTTATGAGAAAGTGAGTAGACACTTCAGCAATGGGAAGGTACATATTCATTTTCTAAATCTGCTGTATTAGGAGACGAGGAACATTGAAAATAGGAAAGGAGAACGTTACCTGGAGGGCAACACAGAATGTTGGAAAACATCATCTTACATAGATTGTGTGAGAGCTTATTAGTGATCGAGTAAGAGAGAGAGAAACCAGGAAAGGGAGAAACCGAGAGACACCGAGGCAGAGAATAGGATATGCAAATGAGTACCTGCCAGCATCAGCGCTCAGACATCTTGGTTTTTCTACAATCACCTGAATCTCCTGATTTCTAAGGTCTACCTCATTGAAACTATTCCTTAGTCCAATTTCTTGGGTCCATGTTTATTGCCGTTTTAATTCACCAGCGAGCCATCCTTAGTGATTTGCCAGCTGGGTCAAAGAATATATTTGCATCTTTACTTGGTCAAAATGAACTGCAAGTGGCCCTCATTCTGGGACACACTTTACCTGTGACAATTATACCTGAATACAGGGGAGACATTTGGCTGTAAGTGAAATAGCCAATCTCTTATTTAGTTACAGTGTTGGTATAAAATGCAAACTTATTTTGATTCAAGTGCATGTTCTTAAAAACACTGAATGGTGGAAAAAAGAGAAAATAAGGGAAAATAATATGTGAATATTTCAAGATTTTTTTAACTAAATGGAGTTGGAGGAAAAAATAAGTCATTTGAAAACTAGTTTTTGTAACACCTCTAGCTTCTTAGCAAAGATATTGGATGATTTAAGATCTCAAAGAAGTTTCCAAATCTAAAATTTAAAATGGGAAAGGATTCCTTTTCCTTTATGATTGCAATGTTAGAACAGCGTTCTGTATGAGTGTTCATTGTCTGGTGATCTGTAATGATAGGGTTTTCAGCCAGATTCTTGACAATATCAGTAAACACATTCCCTATCAACCGCACCTCTCACTCCCTTGGACATTGTGACATAAACACCAGTTAGTTAAATCCAGTTTCAGCCATTCTCTGAGAAAGCTGAACTTAAACCACGATTAAGTGCACACTTGCAACGTGGCCCTGGGGAGCTGTGGCCTGGCAACGTGGCCCCGGGGAGCTGTGGCCTGGCAACGTGCGGGTCCTATGGCAGTTCAAGAGCACCACCAGTCGTGGAGAAGCAGAAAAGCAGGGCGGGGAAGATATTCCACATGTATTACATTTTGGTGACATATTTTCAAATAAAGAGAGGATTTTACCCATTTGTTGTTTGATGATGTCTTACTAAGATGTTAAAACGTGTTTATTGAGTAAAAACTACAATAAATACATTTTACAGAAGGAAAGAGAGAAAAAAGGGAAAGAAAAGGGGAAGGGAAGAAAAAACAAGACTTTTCTTATCTTTGTAGAAACTCTTGTGTTCAAACACTGTTTGTTATAATGTTTTTCTTTAAATAATACCCTTAAGAAATGTACAATTCTAAAACACTAGAATAATTTGTGTTTTTGTGGTTAAACAAACCAGTGTGAACTGTTTAAATAAACCATGAAGACTTCATACCAGAGATGAGAATGTCCGGGGAGTGCTTGATAGTTACACAGGGTTTCAGCTGTGGTTTGCAGATTCTTGTAAACTAAACCTCATGGCAAGAGCCCATACTGAGAGTTCATTTGTGAACGTTAAGGATAGAAGGCATCAAACTGCTGCCTGAAAACACTCTTCTGGTTCTTAAATAGTCTTTTCTATACATTCCATGTTCATAAAGGCATTCAATACAACAAACGCTCTGGAAGCTATTTCTGAGTCATAAACCCAGTGACATGAGGAAGATCTTCAATGGAAACTCTCCTAGCCTGGAAGCCTCTGCTCAGTGAATGCTCCTACCTGCCATGGCACCCAGCCTTCTTTCTTTCTGTGCTCCTCTGCATTTACCTTCTCACAGGTTGGTCCCCACCCCTTTCCATCATCAGCACCTCTGCACCTCCTGCTTCTTCCCCTGAAGCCAACCTTTCTGGCTGCTTCTCATCTGTCACCTCTCAGCTTACATGTCCACGCTGCAACGAGCCTGTCTTTGACCAACTAACAGAAATTAGGCCTACCTATCTGTTTGATTCAAACAACTCACTGCAAGTCCCAACTGGTCTATTTATTTTCTTCTAATGTTTCCCTTCTGTATTGCATATCTCCCTCTCCAAAATAGAAACTTGACCAATACAGTCTCTTAACTACCTTATTTACCATTTTGTCAGCAGCATATAGTAACGTGCCCTGGGGAGATGAGTGCACAATAATGTTTTTGGAATGCTTACATGAAGGTTTTTCTATCAATCAAACTGAACAACATGTCTCAGGCTCTTTTGAGAGGCCTAAGCAGATATAAATAACTATCATTGTAGCACGGTTTGCTGAAAGGCAACTCATGGGCTATAAGGCAGTGATGTAAGTATGGAAGTTTATAGGATTAGTTTGGTGAACAATATTATGATAAACATTTAAAGTTTCCCTGAATTTCTGAAGAACAGATAAAAGTATCACTGTTTCTCTAGTACAGGCGATCTCAGGGCAACTAGAGAAAGTTTGAAGTTACTGAATATTTGGCCAACCACATTTGCTGGTCTACTGAAATAACCACCTCAAAAGTCTTCATATGCTGGTCTTTTTAAACATGGACAAACAAAAATTCGACTGACTGAAGCTTTCATTTTTATTCATCTGAATACACAGCATATTCTAAATATATAGACAGTGACATTGTAATCTCCCCAAAATAAATATTCCTGGAACATTGCATTCTCCCAGTCTTCATTGTTACCCATTTTATGTTAATTTTGGCTACGATATATGTTCCAGAATTTCCAAGATTTTCTCACTTAAACATAACAAGTTAGTTTCGGTTGGGGTTATTTACGAAAGCTGTTTAACTGCAGCTATGAGAAGCACCATGGGAGGGAGTCTGCAAACTGGTAAGCCAGGGAAAGTTTCTCCTGAAAGAGTAAAAGCAAGGCATTGTTTGCTAGAAAAAGGATAAACAAGGAAAAGCTAGTGTGGCAGAAAACAAAAATAACAAACGTAAAAGGGAGCAAATATGTTCCCCTCACCCTGGAAAAAAACAGTTATCTTTCAGTCAATAGCAAAATTAGAAAAATAAAGATAGATAGTAGATATTGACTTTGCGATATTAAGTGAGAGGAATTGAATTTGAATTTTAGTATTCTGACTTTAAAAATTAAAAATCAGAAAACTGTTTGACATCCTAATTTTTGTTTTGAATTTTTACTGAACTATTAAATCCAAAAATCTAGGAACCAATTGATGCTGAAATGGACAGAAGTAGCATATGAGTGAAAACTGAAGCAGAGGCATCAGGAAGGGCATCCTCAGAAGCTGTAAGACAGCATGGCATGAAAATGACCCCTCTGTGAGTCTCCTGAGTTCCACGACAGATTAACACTGAGTCTGACACCTTGGGAGAGACGCCTCCGTCAAGTTTGTTGTCCATGAAATTAATATTAAATGACAAGAGCTGACCAGAGTAATGTTGACAGTTGAATAACGTTACTCTAGAAAGAAGATAAGTATTGTTTTCAAATATTCGAAGAGTTTTTAGGAGATTGATATCCCAAACCAGAAATGTTATATAAACAAATAGCTAGGTAACTTCACATAAAATTGAAATAGCATGAATATACCACTGTTTAAATGGTGATCTTTCATGTCAGTCAAGAATTTTTATTTGACAGATTCATGAATATATGACTTTTATAATAAAAAGTATTTATTAAATATTGTTTATAATTTGGACTAACTGAGCTTACAGATAAAAGGAAAAGCAGAAAAAGAGGTTTATATTGTGTTCTTAATCTTGAGTTTTTATGTTCTTAAAGGACACATTTCAGTAGAAAAAAAAGAGTTCAAAGAATTATCTGGAAACTAGAATGTTTAAGGCCTAAATTCCCAAATTAGCCATGTTCAGATGACTCGATCAAAATGCCATTTAAAGAAATCAATAATTTAAAATGGCTGGTTATGTAAACAAACAGATCTGAGCAAATTTCAGATTTATTAACAAGAGAAACAAAGAAAAAGAAAACAAGAAAGGGGAGGAGAAAAGACTGAACATAGGAAATCGCTAAGGACAAAACATTGTAGAGCAATAGTAAATTTGGGGAACAATGAACTATTTGTTCAGGTGGGTAAAAGTGTATTTTTGCATCCGTTTGTTTGTGTGAATAATATATGTTTGCTAAAACTTGAAAATGTTTGATGTCATTCTTAAAAGTAATTGTTTCACCTGTAATCCCAGCCCTTTGGGAGGCCTAGGAGGGTGGATCACCTGAGGTAAGGAGTTGAGACCAGCCTGGCCAAAGTGGTGAAACCCTGTCTCTACTAAAAATACAAAATTAGCCAGGTATGGTGACACGTGCCTGTAATCCCACTACTTGGAAAGCTGAGGCAGGAGAATCGTTTGAACCTGGGAGGCAGAGGTTGCAGTGAGCCGAGATTGCGCCACTGCACTCCAGCCTGTGAGACAGAGTGGGACTCCATCTCAATAATAATAATAATAATAAATTGAAATTTTATAAAAAATGAAAAGAAAGTTTTCTCATAAAACCATTTCTGTAGCTCACTCACTTGTAGAAACCATGTCTTTTTATTTGAGCCTGGCAGTTTGAACCCATTGTTAATTTTTCAGCTACAAACTGATGTAAACAAATGTATGTATTAATGATGAGTTTGAAAACTAGGCATTGTCAGGGCGGTGGTAGGGTAGGTGAGACCATCAGACAGTCCCTTCATATAAACCCTGAAATGTAGAGAGCTGATCTCATACAAAAATGAGTTTCTTGTATCTGAGATTGTAAGAAAAACTAATAGAACAGGCAGAGGATTTTGCAGAATAAATGATGAATACTGAAGGGTAGAAAAACAGATAGAAGGCAAGACTGGAACTCGGGGCAGAAGACATAGACATGAGTCCCACTCTAGAGGTGACTGGAAGCTGCACAAATCAAAAAGGCCCTGAGATGAAGAACAAACCGAAAAAAGAACAGGGCGACGACCAAATCCCATGCAGGGTGTACATTTAGGTGGCCAAAAGTAGAGGAGATGCAAATGGATATTGAGGCAAGAGACTGAGCAGAGTAAAGACTGGCAGGGACCAACATGAAGCCGTAAGGAGGGTGAACTGCCTTTGGCCAGTGGAAAATAAAGGCTGCAGGCTCAGATCTAGCCTTGGTCCTTTTGCTAACTTCAGCTATTCTAACTGGATATTCTGATCAGTTATCAAACTGAAATGGGCCTTCCTTGACTTATTTCTAATGCTTTATGAGGAGTATTTATTATAGCGGGTATTGGGATCTTTCTGAGTCTTCTGAGGAAAGATGATTCCCATACACGTTAAAATTCTATGTGAACTAAGCAATTGTGATTTGTTGTCTATTTTGCATGTAAATATAAGTACTTGTGTAGATCACTGGTCCAAAAAAGAGCAGGGACAGTAGTCACTGACTGAAGACTGAAGAGATGGTGACATCCATGAAGAAGAAAAATGAGAAAATCCAACTGGCCAGTATAACCAACAGAACGTTGAGCCTCTGGCGGAGAACGTTCTGCACTGAGTGCCCCGCGACCCACTTCCCTCTCTGGGTGTCTGTCTTGGCACAGAGAGCTCACGAAGAGCTTGGTTCCTGTTGCCGTCTGCTCCTTGGATGAATGCCAGTGGACCCATTCACTGCAGTGGTTATCGGTCAATGCTTGCAGCCATGGTCCAGACCAGTCTTTCAACAGACACACATTGCATTATTAAAGGCAATGCATGAAATATCTTTTAAAAGACTCAGAAATGCCAACAAATGTCTCAAGATAACTCTGAAAGGATTTCGGAAGATGGGTGAGTCTTTACAGTTCTAATTTTCAACAATTAGCTTGAATCATTTCAACAGCATCCATGATTTCCTCTTCAGGAAAATTACTTAGTAGAAATGTTTTTTGTTTGTTTTTTATTTTATTTTTTCCATCAACATGTTCTGAGTTCGTACCTACTCGGAGACCAGATCCTGTTTTACACCTAGGAGACCCAGCAATGCCTAGAACAGACACAATCTCTCCTCTTGTGAAATTTACATTCCAGTGAAGAAAGAAATAAATTAGACAAATAAATAGGTAAGGTAAGTGCAGGTAGTGTTAGGTGCTATGAAGAAATCAAACAAGGTAAAGAGACAGGGAGTGACTGAAGGCACAGGGAGTGATTCTGAGGAGAGAGGAGCTGCTGAAGGAACCAGCGTCTGAAATGAAATGTGAAGAACGGAACTGAACAAGCTAAGAGTCTGGGAGGAGCATCTCCATCATAGAAAAAGCAAGGGTAAGCCTGAGACTGTCTAAAGCAACAGCAGCAGTGACAAAATGGCCTGGTGGCATGAAGTGGGCAATGTCAGAATGGCAAAACCTGTACAGAGGAGGCGGGCAAGCATGGAATCATTTAGAGCCCTGTGGACTATGGAAAATCTAGAATTTACTCTGTGGGCATTGAACGCATAAAGACGTTGAAGTGTCCTTAACAAAGGACGACTTAAGCTGATTGACAGGTTAAACATGGTGGATTCATTGCAGGAGAGCACTCTGCTATACTGTCACTGAACGCCTGCAGGAAAGCGTGGTGCTGCTTTCCCTGGAAAAACAAGGAGTGAAAAATACCTCTGTGTTCAGCAGGTCAAGGTAATGCCTCCTCGGACACAGCTTTTCAGTAAAAAGCAATCACTGGTTTTCACTAGAGTCCTGATAAAGGCTTCGTTAAGTGTCACATATTTCTTCAGTTCTTCTACCTGAGGATGTTGCCTCTTCCTGTTATTTTAGCCAGAAGCAATAACAATGTCCTGAGATGAGCAATTTGGGCAGGAGTAATAGTGCACATGTTCTCAAGTAGAGGCCTTTTGGGATGATTCAGAAATTGCAGCCAATTCTATAGCAATGAGAAATGAATATGGCAGGCTTTTGTAACTTACGACGCATAGCGCAAGTAAACATCATTACCAGGAATGGCATACCAAGCACGCTTAAACCAGGGCAAGCATCTGCACTGAACTACGTTTTCTCACTTGGCCCATGGAGCCTCTATTTGTAACAAGTATTAGAAAGAAATGTTTGGCATTGCGGTCATGACCATTCTGTCAAAGTGGGAAGCTTCGAACTCTGAATTACCTCCCAAAATATAAACTTTAAGCTGGAGAGAGCTGTATTCACCTGTGACATTTCTGTAAATATCAATTAAATATAAAATAAAAGGAACAAGGGACATAATCACTATCAACATTGGTGCATTCTTTTCTACTGGCTCTCAGAAGGAAGCACATAGGCAAAAATGCACTTTTACCTTGTTTATATTTGTTTCACTGACATTTACTGAACAGGCGCTTTGATGTAAATATCAAATCAGCCATTTGCTCTTTAGCACGGTAGTCCAAGGTCATTTCACCAAAGGGAGAAAAAATTAAAACGACATGAGACAGTAGCTCTGGAATGAGGCTTTTAGGGTTACTACTTAGTTAAAATATCAATTTCAATGACTATGGAAAAAATAAAAAAATCATTTTTTCCGCTTAAAATCATCAGACTGCTAATGCAGAAGTGGGAACACCGTTTTCCTCTCTGCTGTGATTAGTGTGGTGTATAGATGTATGGACAGTTTTTCAAGGTTATCAGGGCTGACAGACATAATGACTCCATTGTACTGCAGGGGTTCAGACCCTGGGGTTTAACACACACTGCAGAGGCCTCCCAGCTAGATGAATGCATGACTCGTGCTTCTGTTGGCTAGCTGAGTACATAGATCAAAAAGGGGGCAGGTCTTCATGAAGTCAAAATTAGACTCTGTTTCTCATCCTAAAGATGACGAATATTCTGTGATCTAAGTGTACCAGATTCAGAAGTGCACATTCTTCCCGACTTGCCAAGCTGAATATGTCCTTGTTGTTAGTCAGAACAAGAGTAGAACTAGCTTTGGAAAGATTAGACATTCTTTGTTCCGTATAATACCCAAGTAATACTAACTTTTTAGGTTCTCTGTATGCAATGTTTAAATGAGATATCAATTCAAACCTCTATAATTGATGAAGTGATTTTCCATATTGGAGTTCATAAAATAATGAATTGACCTTGAAAGGGAACGGCTTGAATAGGATCTGGTCAAGGCCTATACGCACAAGCAGCCACTAAAATGAGAGAAATGTTACTTACTAAATTATAAAATAAGCACAATTTCCAGACAATACTGAAAGCTCAAATATGGTGATTTTAAAATGAAGTAAAAGTCTATATTTATTTATTTATAATATGTTGGATAACTGTCCATGTTCATTTACTTATGTAGCACTAGGTATTCAAAATCATTTAAAAATATGTGTGTATGTGTAAGGATGATAAACACATTGTCATCTCAGCTCTCTCACTTTCTGTGCTACCCATCGGGATAGAACACGGTGGGTCTTCTCCTCCCCAATGCCTCTTTCTAGGCTATTTCCCCACCTGCGTTCCAGGTAACCTGTCTGAATGCAGCGTTTGCCACTGCTGCCCGTTAGAACAGAATGTGTAGCTAAGATCAGGTTTGTGCTGTTGGGTTGTCTGGGCAGAATCTTAGATCCACCTCCCATTTGCTGTGTGACCTTCGGTCAATTGTTTGAAATTTCCCTTTTGGATTCCTTAACTTTAAAATGGGACAATTAATATTACCTACGTTTGAGTATAGCTAGGATGGTTAAAAGACATATTATACGGGATACATAAAATGCTGGGAGCAGAGGCTAATACACGCTACTGCTAAAAAGATGTTTAGTGGTGGTGGTGGTAGACTTGTGGTGGTGGAAGTGAGAATTGTGGTCAATCACTGGATGCATATCTAAGAAATGACATACTAGGCTGGGCGCGGTGGCTCAGCCTGTAATCCCAGCACTCTGGGAGGTGGAGGCAGTTAAGTCATATCATTCTGACCTAAAAATACAGCATAGAATCTTTGTGATTAAAGATAATCTGTAATACATAATACTCTATGCCTAGCATACAGTAGCTTAATAAATCATAGTGATGGTTATTGATACACATTGTATTTTAGTGTCTTGAAAAATGGCTAGTACAGATTTGTCACTCAACAAGTACTTATTAAATGAATAAACAGCATCTTTGTGTGTGGGTATGTGTGTGTGTAAAATAGAGAGCAAGATGGAGTTTAAAAATTCGCTATCTAGATGGATTAGTTACTTATAATACTAATAAGCTAACAACTTATAAAGTTTGTCCCCAACCTGATCTTTTCCTTGTTTAGGGCCAGGATAGCTTCCTGCCTAACAGGTCAAAGTTCGTTGGGTGTTACAAAATATTCAACTGAACAATGACAATATAAAGTCAATGAATTAAATAATGGTTCTGCAAAACTTCCAAAATATCAGGATTTTGCATATTTAAGAAAATTATTTTTGAAAATTGTATAAACTAAATGGAAATAAGCAAGTAATAGAGAAAATGAACAATGTACAAATATGGTTGTTTGAGTAGATCAAGAAAAGTGATAAAACCCTAGCTTACTAGATCAAGAAAGAAATGAGAAAACACAAATTACCGATATCAGAAATATGAGAGGCATTATCCCTGTACTAGCTCACAAATGTTAAACCCGTAATGTAGGAATAAGAAACTGCATGCCGAAGGAAGAAAGGAAAGAAGCTAAAAAGGAAAGAAGAAAAGACAGAAAGACCAGAAAGAAGTAAGCTATTTTTATTTGTGGATGACATGATTGTTCACACAGAAAATCCTAAGAAATCTACCAAACAACTAGTAAATACAATAAGTGAATTGAGCATAGTTCCAAGTTATGCTTATTTTTAAGCAGTCAATTATACTTTTATATAAAGCAATAAACAATTGGAAAATTAAAGTTTTAAAATACCATTCGCAGTAGCACCAAAAAACATAATTTATAAAAGTTACATCTGCAAAAATTGGGAATATCTTTACAGAAAACTATAAGATATTATACAGTATTAATATGTTAATTATCCCCAAATTAATTTTAAATTTGATGCAGTCATAAATATAATTCTAGCAGATAATTTTGTAGAAATCTACAGGTTTATTGTTAAATTTACAGATAATGCAAATGGGCAAAAGCAATAAAGTCAAAACAAAACAGAGCAAAACCGAGTCAGAGGACTCACACCATGTGATTCCTAGATTCATGGAACTACTCTCATCAGGTCACTTGGTGCAAACCTTCAATCAACAAATGGACATAATTCTGAGAATTAGACTCCAATCATCTTATTTTACACAAAGGTGATCGGGAAATAAAATGTTTTTCAACAAAGGGTGCTAAAATATATCCATATAGAAAGAATAAAATGTAACCCCTATTTAACACTATGCATAAAAATTAGTTTTAACTAGTTAATTGATACAAATAAATGTGGAAACTAAATCTATACAGCTTTAAGACAAAAAACAAAAATAAGTTTTTGTTTCTGTGACAAAGATTTCTCATGGTACAGAATTAAATTATCACGACAATTGATAAAGTCCATTAAAATGAAAGAACTTCTGTTCATAAAAACTCCATTACTGAAAAAAATGAACAAGTAACAGACAGAAAAATATGTACAAAACAATCCTTGACAAAGAGCTGAATTCTTGATAAATCCAGTATTTATAAAGAATTTCTGTAACTAATATTAAAAGCTAAAATGAGCTCATATGGAAACTCTTAGCAGTCATTTCAAGGAAAGATTATAAATGACCAATATCTACATGAAATGTGCTCAATATCACTTATATCCAGGGAAACGTAAATTAAAACCTCTCAGATATAAAAGAAATAGAAAAATATGATAAAGTCTAACATGGGCAAGGGTGGAGAGCAATGGAAACGTTCATAAGTTGGTGAAACTGGAAAATGGTAGAACTAGTTTGCAAAAAATATTGTATTAAATAGCTGAAATTATCCTTATGACTTCATAATTCTAATTCTAGGTATTTCCCCAATAGAAACAAAAACTGTCTACAATTACTTACATAGGAATATTCATAATTTCCAAATTTTTCAATTGGTGTTTATGGCAGATATTATTATTTTATTCATTGCATAGCTATAATTATCTGGTGAGAAAAATAAAAAAATTATATCATGACTACATAGTAATGTGACACTAGATAACACAGAAGTAACTAAATCTTAAAAATATAACATTTTGGTGATTTGTGTTATTATTTATTTTTTATATAAAAGAAATATGTTTGTCATTTCCCATGATTGTTTTCTTGATTTCACTGAAACTCCAAGTAAGAAAGACTTCTGATTTTTAAAAAAGTATATAAATTAACCTTTATATTTGGATCTAACGTTATTCTGAAGACCGTCTAACCCAGCCCCCTCAGTTCACCAAAAAAAGAAGATACTCAAAAAAGTCAAGTGGCTATTTCTATCATCATGAAAGAAAAGAAATATAACACAGCATATGACAAGATGTAGAAATCCATAGAACTTCTAAAGCTGAGACTATTTTCTTTATTTCTGTAGGATACAATGGCAGTGCTAGCCATATTTAATTTTATTTTCATTGTCCATTGATCTTACAGAAAGTCAACAGGCATTGACTTTCAATGGATACTAATGAAAGCTATTTTTAATAGGCTTATAAAACAAGCACTGAATCACTGATTTATCACAACTTGCTAGTTCAGATTCTACTATTCTTCCTTATGTTTCTACTGAAAGTAAAATAAATGATTAGTAATTCGAAGTTTTTTTATTTTTTTCACCAGAGGTTATATTACTTTCTATTAATTAAATTAGATGACCTCTCATACGTCAGGATAGAAATATCCATTTGAAGTACAAAGCAGAGGTCTAATGAAGCGAACACTGATGTTTCTTTCCAGGGCATGTGTATTGATCATCAACATCCAGTTGAATTTAGCTTTTCCTGACCATGTGAAGTTTTGTTGCCAGACATCTAGTGTGTGGTGCCAGCCATTCAGAGCAGCTGGTGTCAAAGGGCAGTTTGATGTGTATTGTAAAACTAACAGGACCTCAACTAAAAAGCATGAAGGGCGGCCACTGCAACCAGAAGGGATTTAAATGGAGGACTCATGTCTGTTTACAAATGTTCTGTGTGCTTCAGAATTTACAGAAAACAATGTGTCATTCCATATTTGGGTATTTAAAAACAGCGGCAAAGTGTCAATATGTTTTTTAATTTAGTGCCAGATAAATAGTTAAAGCGCAATTCTCCAGATCTCTTCATTCACAAATATCTTAGAAATGGATCTTCTCTCTACCAGGAAGAACACGTGAAATTTGCAATTTGTCTTGGCATAGTGGAGTCCTTCATCTTTTGTGCACTTTTTCTGTTCATCTTGGATGTGCACTTCCTACTGACCACTAAATGCCCATATACTTCCTGGGATTCAAACTTTCCTTTCAGGGATTGAGCTGATTTACATAATTTTTCACTGGCTAATTAGGTTTTTCAAGTTCATACATTATTTTATGGACTTTTCAGCACATTTGAATAAATGTTTATTTTATAAATTTTAATATAAAAAGTCTTTGGGCAAATGAATACACTTCTAATTGAAGAATCTTTGACATCAATAGGGCTGTCTTCCAAAACAGATAAGGGAATGAATGGAAATCTCTAAATTCACACATCTTGCAAGCCCAGCAACTCTGTTATCAAGTACTGGACTTAATAATTGTGAAAAAATAAAATATTACTTCAATTGAGAACGTTATTTTCAAATATTGAGGTAACAAAATTAAAATTTTTGGGTTTTTAAATTTTGTAATTTATCTGGATAGTGAATAATTATATAGATATCAAGGGTTTTCCCTGCTGTGGGGTAATTATATCAATTTAAATAATCTTATATGTACTTACAAAATATACATGTTTAAAAAGTCTAATTAATAAAAATCTAAATAAGATACTTTATGTTAACAGATTTTTTTTCAACTGGATGTGTTGAAATCACTGTTCTGCTGCTTCATTAAGTCAATAACATCTAATTCCCAAATTCTGGAAGGTGTTAAAAAATAGAAAAAGACAGATGTTTTAGAAATTTTATAATTGTCTGTGGAAATTAATTTTACATATCTAATTGTGTGAAGAAAATGTAGAGATTCTCTAACATTATAAAGTGAATTGTATAACCAAAAAGGTTAATCTAAAGGGAAAAACAAATTGTTAGCAGCTGTCATTATGAAGTCAATAATTGGCAGTCTTATTAAGACAGAAAGAGAGAAAAAAGGATAGATCTTTAGTGATGAAAAAAATGGGAAATCACAGAAAAAAATGGTCATGGCATTTAGAAGAGAGAAAGTATTACAGGCTAGACATGTATATAAAAGCATAGAATCATCTCAGCAAGCTGGAGAGAAAAGTGGAATGAGAACACCAAGAAACTGGCATGTCAAGCGAGAGATTTTTGAATTTGATCTGAGAGAGGTGTAGGTTTCAGGGTGTGGAAGAGGCATGATGGAGGCATCCACTGACCAGGCATCTGCTGGGTGACCCCACCAGTGCAAGAGGGTGGCCACTGACCCTGCTTAGGGCATGACTGAGGGTTGCTGAACTGCCTGTGAAAGATGGATGACGTGGTACCAAACCACAGTCCTGGCATGTCGGAATGAGATTAAGTTTATTTGCACACTTGATTTGTGCTTTCATCAGTTTCTGTTTATCTGCTTTTCAGCGACCCCTTTGACCAGCTCTGTGCATTATGGATAAAGCAATCAGAACATAAGTTGTCAGTTTGGCTCGTCACAGCTCCCGAAGGGCTCAGTGAACAACTGCACCAACTTGTTTTGGGGACATACTAGAAAAAGTCACGGTAGACCCTGCCAGCTCAGTTCCAGGAAAAAGTATTGAGTGAAATGTTATGTGAAGACAGAATGTCTATTGCGTGATTCAATATCGTGATGGTGGGGATGATTTCTAAATTATGGATGATGACTACAGCCCCACACGTCCCTCTGTCAGTTCTCTCACTGGCTTCTTGCCTTGGATGTCCAATACCGTCCGGCTAACTTAGTCTGTTAACATATTCTACTGTTTTTCTTGTTAATGTTTTCAATTTTAGCTTTTGTTTTCTGTTGCCTTTAACGTATTTTTGTATATGTAAAAATTCTTGTATGATTAAAGATCAAAACTATTGTTTTAAACATACTCATACAAGTCTTGCAAACTTGTCTACCCTGTTTTTAACCATAATTTTTGTTAGTTCCTAGTTTGATATACAGTTATGTGTCCAGTGTTTGGATATATTCCTATTTCTTCTTTTTTTATACAATATACACAATATCCTGCACCCCCTTCTTTGTTTGATCACTTACAAATATATCCTAGTGATTTTCATTCTCTCTGTGTGTGTGTGTGTGTTTACAGTTGATAATATTCCACTTGGTTATGTGTTCTGGGTTGGTGGGCATTAATTTTATTCCCCAATTTTTTGTTTTTACCAGTAATGGCATACTGAAAAAACCTGTGCATTTCCCCTATTTGTGGAGGGGTGAATCTTACAGCTATATTTGTAGACTTGGTATTGCTGAGCCAAAAAATAGAAGTTTCTTAGATATTATCAAATTAGATGTCCCCACAGGGATTCTATCAGTTTGTACCTCTAACAAGAAATCAGAGCAACTGGTTCTCAGAATATTGCCAAAAGAGCACATTTTCAAAGTTTTCTAGTTTTGCTAAGCTGATGTGTGAGAAATAATACTCAGTTCTAAAATTTTTCTAACTAGGTAGCAAGTTAGCAAGCATAACAGAGGAATAACAACTTGTCTCATTTTATAGTTTTAGAAATGTCCTATTATTTAGAAACAGCTCTTTAGAGTCTTCAGATTTGCAGAAAAACTTTCAAAAAACCAGTAGCAGGCATTACAACATTGGTTCATTTGCCAGCCAGGGGAAGAGCTGAATCTTTCTTTGTATTTTCTAAAGAAAATGTTTATAAAGCCAGTTTTATATTTCATCTGGAAGTGAACACTGTCATCTGGACTCTAATATTGCACATAATGTGGTTGAACATGCTTCATTACAGTCACACTGTTCCAACTTATATGTATAAATGTTTCTTTCATTTGTATAAATCAGATGACTTGAAGATTGTCTTCTAAATTAATTTTCAATCTCCTACGATTTCACATTCAATATATCATCCATTGCAATTAACCAAGAACTAAAAAAAAAAAAAATGATTTTTTTTATTTTCATGGAACAATGGGATTTCATCTAGATTTTCTGATTAATTTGGTATTTTACTTTGCCATTATAATTCAATTTCTGTAGCTTTTCTGTTCATTCCTCAAAGGCATTTTTATCATCCATGAAAATCTGAAATAAAAAGGAAAAATATTTCAATGTTCATTTTCCCCCACAGGGATCCTGGCGCTGCCCCACTGCAAATAACTAAGCAGAACAGACATTTTCAGTGTTTTTAGTGCCAGAAAGCAAGTTTCAGCTCTTTCATATGGTTATTTTTTATTGCTCACAAAACAAATGAAAAAAACTGAAATTACTTATTGTTATCAGTAATATTGATTATCCAATTATCCAACAACAAAATAAAGGTAGCTAACAACCCCTTTTTGGTATATTAGGCCATGCTAGAAAATAAATTATTATTAATGTGTTTGTATATAAGAGACTATTATATTCTAGATCACATTTAAAGCAACAGTACTTGGTTATGAAATTATTTTATTCTTAGTTATGCAGCTTCATTCTCACAATCTACTTATAATTTTTTTCTAAAGAGAACCAAGACTACATAAAACTGTAGCAACATGTTCATCACTGACTTTTAAATAGAGAAAACATACAAGCAGCATAAATGCTTCACACAAAGTAATAACTGGATTGTCATAAATCCTTCAATATATACATTTGGTAGATTCCAGGGATGCTTTAGCTCATAGAGACACCCAACACATTTTGATTATAATGAAACTAGATTTTTGTGTTTCAGTCTAGAAGCAAAATACATCCTGAGACAAAGATGTTGAAATAGGTGTGTGGTAGTCAACAGGTTAATTATTTGTAATAGGTAAAAATGGAGGGAGAAGAGCTGTGTGATGAAGTGAAAATTTAATTTCCAAAGATCACATGTATATGCATGCATTTTCCAAGGATCAAGAGAAGGTTCTGATGATGAAACCTCCAGGTTTAGTTATCACAGTCCATGTTCTTTTCTAGATCCTGATTCTTCGGGCTGGGGATCTCAATGCTACACAAGCCAGCACTCAGCACATGGAGAAGCTAAGTGCCTTCCTCCCACTTCCAGCATTTAGTCAACATGAAGGTAACCACTGTGCCCAGTGATGAGCTTGTCTCTGAAGCCTCTGCTTTTCCCTCAGTCTCATCTAGGTTTTCATGATTCCAATCTACCACGGAGCTAGAAATAAACATTGTATAGAGCCAGGCTAGGTGACCTGCTTACAGCACTTTGGTAGGCTGAGGGAGGAGGATGCCTTGAACCCTGTAGTTCAAGACCAGCCTGGGCAACATAAGGAGACCTCATTTTTACAAAATAAAAATTAAAAATTTAGCTGGGCGTGGTTGTGCAGACTGTAGTCCCAGCTCCTCAGGATGAAGAAGGGAATTAAGTAATAGTAATAATAGTAAAAACAAAATCCTATAATTTGTAGTTGCTATATAATCAATTTTGCTGTGTTATGTGTTTAATGTAAAACCTAACCCCCAGCTCTGCTTAAAATTAACTAATTCCCTGTAAAACCTACCTTATCTATTCTCCCCACATTCTCAGCAAAGTTCCCAGGCATCTCAAGACTCCTGTTTTCCTTGCTGACCAGCTGCAAGGTCAAAGGGCAAGATAATATCCCAAAAAAGTACAATGAGTTTCTTAACGTACATCGTAAGACATGCTGCAAGTCAATTAACTGTGCTTTGTTCTGACTTTGTAAACCTGTTAGCTGCTATGTCATCCTAGATACATAAAAGTACCCCATTTTCTTTCTCTGGGGCTCAGACTTGGGATGCTTCCTCTGAGCCAGTGGCCACCTTAATAAAATCCTCCTGTGTCACCCATGGGTGACTCCAGTCTCCTGGATATTCTGTAACAAGGAGGGTGAGGCAGGAGGATCACTTGATCCTGAGAGGTTGAGGCTGCAGTGAGCCATGATCATGCCACTACACTCCAGCCTGGGCAACAAGTGAGACCCCATCTCGATAAAAAAATGTTTAAAATTAACCAAGCATAGTGGCATGCACTTGTAGTCCCTGTTATTCAAGAAGCTGAGGAGGGGGATTAGAGGAGCCCAGGAAGTTGAGGTGCAGTGAGCTATGATTGCCCCACTGCACTCTAGCCTAGGCCACAGAACAAGACCCTGCCACAGAAAAATATACGGACTCCAAAGTATCCCTCCACCCAGATTTCAAGTTCCTTCACACTTTGGTTTTATGTTCTTTTGGCTCCAGTCCCTATCACTCACTCTCTACACATAATTCTGGAGATAAGCAGACAAATTCCCATTCTTGGAACATCCTGGGCACTCTAATGCCTCCTTGCTTTGATTTTAATCACTTCTGCCTAAAGTTGCTCCTTTCCACCAGCTGCCTCTCCATCACACCTGTGGTCTGGCCATGTGATTAGTTCCAGCCAATGTAACTGGTGAAAATGATGAGTGTCCCCCCCGCAGACTTCAAGAAGTGGTTGTGTCTCTCCCATTCACTTTGTTCTTCTGTTAGGTGAATGCAGAGGTTGAGGAGACCCTAGAAAGCAGCAAAGCCACAGGAAGGAAGGAACTCAGGTTCCAGAATCATGGGCTAGGATAACTGTACAGCTGTATGCACAGCCGTATCTGGCTGCTACTCACGCAGTAACGAGGCTCTATGAGTGCCACTGGCATTTTGGATTGATTGTTACAATTTGAAACACTGAATATTGCAGACCCTAGGAAAGGAGGGGGATTTCACAATTGAACCTGGGCCACTTGTCTCTCATGTTTTGTCTATTTCTGTTAAGTTTAGAAATAACATTATTAAAAACTTATTTTCATCAGAATACCACATTAGATTCTCTTGGGGAGGTCACTATCATCAAAACATGGTCTTCATGTTTGGAAAACTGAAAATTTAATATTATCATAGTTTTCACTAAACTATAAAGAGCTCTTCTTTGTTTACCTGTCATCTTGGGAAATATGATGTGTTCATAAAGAAGAAACACTAGCTGAGGTTTTTAATTCTGCATTTTGTGCAAATGAGGAAAAAAATCCCTGTCAAATGTTATCTGAGAAATATTTCTATAGACTGTTTAAAGGCACCATAGAAATTTTGAAGGACACAGTCCCTGAATTCGATAGTTTATAATGAATAGCAGAAAAGTTAGATCATTTTCTTTTTCCATTTTGGAGGAATGTCTTGTTTATATAAAAAGCAACTGTTTTCTCTCAGTTTCAAATAGTTTTAAACTAATAGAGAATCAATTGGATAAAAGCAAAAATAAGGTAATTCAAACTCTATAACGAGATCTTAACTTTCTTTTCTATGAGGAAAACAAAGTTTCTTAGAAACTAAAATACTCCTTTTTAAAGAGGCAAAAGTAGAGTCTAAATAGTTTAATTAAAAAAGAAACTTAGGGACTGTCCGTGATAGCTCACGCCTGTAATCCCAGCACTTTGGGAGGCCGAGGTGGGTGGATCACCTGAGGTCAGGAGTTTGAGACAAGCCTGACCAACACGGTGAAACACTGCCTTTACTAAAAATACAAAATTAGTCAGGGGTGGTGGTACATGCCTATAATCCCAGCTACTTGGGAGGCTGAGGCATGAGAATTGGTTAACAGTTAAGCAGAATACTCAATTCTGTCTAAGAACGAACACGTTTATCAATTCCTTAAAGAATCACATGCAGAGGAACAACAATTGTTACTCAATTTTTTCCTCTCTATTTTCACCTTAAGTTACATAACACATTGTTTAACTTGAACACAGGGAAAACGTACACTGAGGGAAAATGTTTTTGTGATGTATTAAAAAGGAACAGACATTTTATTCAGAATGGCACTTCCTCAGTCAATAATCAATCTAATATTTGCTCCTAAGATTTATTTTTATCTAAATATTGTTCAAAAAGAGAAAGGGGAACACTTATACACTGTTCTTGGGAATGTAAATTAGTACAACTGCTATGGAGGACAGTTTGGCAATTCCTCAAAAAACTAAAAATGGAACTACCATGTGACTCAGAAATTCCACTGCTGGGTATATACCCAAAAGAAGAAATTAGTATATTAAAAAGGTATCTGCACTCCCGTGTTTATTGCAGCACTGTTCACAAGAGCCAAGATACGGAATCAACCTAAATGACCATCAGTGGATGAATGGATGAAAGAAATGTGGTGTGTTTACAGAGTGGAATATTATTTAGTCATAGAAAAGAATTAAACTCTGTCATTCACAGCATCATGGATAGAACTGGAGTACATTATGTGAAGTAAAATAAGCCAGGCACAGAAAGACAAATATCGCATATTCTTACTCATATGTGGGAGCTAAAAAAAATGAAACTCATGGAGATAGAGAGTAGAATGGTGGTTACCAGAAGTCGGCAAGGGTAGTGAAGAGGGGGTATAAACAACAGATATTAACGGGTACAAAAGTGCAGTTAGATAGAAGCAATCAGATCTAGTATTTGGTAGCACAATAGAGCAACCACAGTTAACAATAATTTATTCCCTATTTCATAGTAACAAAAAGAGTAGAATTGGAATGATCCTAATGCAAAGAAATTTTAAGTGCTTGAGGTGACAGGTTTCCCAGTTACCCTGATTTAATCATTACACACTGTATGCTTGCATGATAACATCACCTGGACTTCATATATATGTTCAACTATTATGATTCCATAATAATTAAAAAAATAGAAGGTAAATCTTATAAAAGCTTCCTAAAAATATTGGCTTAATTTTGAGTTAAAATCTAAAGTTTGTTGAAACAGGGATGTGTCCTAGTATAAAAATGTATTCTGATTTTCCTTGCAGATGAGCCTTATCAAATTCACCTATGTCATCCCAGCTCAGACTGCCTGCACTTCCAATGCTGTGGACAGACAGACAACAGTCTCTCGCTCAATGAAGGGTTGCATCACAAAACGACTTCCCGTCTTACACCCACATAAAGTTACCAAAGCAAACAATCCCGTTTTTGTTGCTGGTGGTTTACTGTTATAGATGTGTCTTTTTTTGCTTGTTTTCTTTGTATAAAATATTTCTAACTATTGCCCTTATTTCTCCCTTGCATTTGTATTGAGGTTGCTATTACTCACCCATGCATTTTTAAAAATATATAAACATGCACAAAGTACATACACATAAACATGAAAAGAATAACTCTAGACAAAATTAGTTTCTTTCACATTTTCATTAGCAGTTTTAAAATCGTGTAAAAGTTAAAGGTTAACCTTAGCATTTCTAGCAAATTTATAGCAAACCAACATTTATATCTCATTAAGACTCTATGATTAGAAAAAATTCGATGAAAACAGCCAAGGGCTAAAGATTTTATTACTTTTCCACATTTTAACATTTTTCAAAATTTTACTGTAATTGATTTATTTTAAGATATAGTATGAAGTGCAAACAACTTCTTAAATAACTTTATTAAGTACATATCATGTTTTTGGTAAAACATATTAATTCACTTTGTGTTTCTATAAAGCAATACTTAAGGCTGGGCAATTTACAAAGAAAAAATGATTATTTGGCCCACAGTTCTGCCTGCTGTAGAAGCATGGTGCCAGCATCTGCTTCTGGTGAGGCCTCAGGGCACTTAAAATTGTAGCAGAAGGTGAAGGAGGAACAGGTGTGTTACATGGTGAGAGGAGGAGAAAGGGAGCGGAATTGCTGCCAGGCTCTTTTTCACAGTCAACTCTCACGTGACTAACAGAGTAAGGACACACTCACTACCACAGGGACAGCACCTAGCCATTCCTGAGGGATCCACCTCCAGGACACGAACAGTGCCCATTAGCCCCACCACCAACATTGGGGATCACATTTCCACGAGATCTGGAGTGTTCGAACATCCAAACCGTATCACACATTAATTTTTCTTGTGACATTTAAAGATCCAACTTTATAACCAACTAGTACTTTACCAAGCGATAAGATAGTCCAGGGAATAACCCTAGAAAGGAATTGAGCTCTATTTTATTAATTAATTAATAATTAATCACCTTACTGGACACCTTTGAGTCCTTGGATTGGGTTTCAACTTTCACCTGGACCTTGATGACCTTCCTTGCCATCTGGATTCTGCATTCTATGTCTTTCATTTTACTCATCTCACTCTGGCTAAGAGCCATTTTTAGAAAACTAGTATGTGCTTTTGGAGGCAAGAGAACACACTGGCTTTTTGAGATTCCAGAATTCTTGCATTGATTCTTTCTCATGTTTGAGGCCTGGGGTTCCTTTCACTGTGACGTAAGTTGACTATAGTTAGCTGGTTTCATTTCTGAGTGTTTTCAGAGGGCCAAGACTCTGTTTAGAACCTTTATTTATAGCTGGATTTCTGCCTTAGTTTTCACAGGTACTGTATACTTGCAAAATATTTTGATGTAGTATTTTGGGCTGTGATTCAGTAGGTGAGGTTTAAGAGTGTTGGAGGGTGAATAGGCTGTTACCCACAGGGTTCTTCTCTATTTTGGTGCAGTTGGCCGTAGTGCTTCCTGAAGGGTTGGGGAGGAGAGGGAGGACCCCTCACCTGGTCCCTCCTGAGCACTAGAGAAACCCCCCGTGATCACTGGCTGTGTGCCTGCATTTTCTCGTTAGGTGTTGTGGTCCGTGGGGCTCTGTCAGGCAGGGGCTCTACCCTTCCAGGTAGGTCCTGCGAAGGGCGACGTGCCTTGTCACCCCGCTGACTCTGTTATCCCAGCATCGCCCCCTTCTCAGTGTTCTGAAACAGACTACTTCCCCGTCTTGGGCAGTGCAGAAGTCCCACCCTGCAGTCAGCAGTGGGCGTGCGTGTAGTCACCGGGTCCCCCGCCGGCTGCTGCCCAGGGGAACCGGAGCTGTGCCCACCACAGGGTCAGGCAGAGGTGGCTCTGCGGTGTTGGCATCCCCAGCTGGCACGTCCCTCCTGGCTGGGAGCAGCACGGGTGAGTGTCGTTGCCTGCTCCGTCACCCAGGTGCTTCTTGGGGGGCCTGGAGCTGCGCCTGCCCCCAGGATTCAGGTGGAAGTGGGTCCTCTGTGCTGGGAGCTCCCGCAGGCGTGGCCTGCCCAGCGATGAGTGGCAGGAGTGAATGGGGTCCCACTCCCAGCGTCCCGGTGCTTCTGGGGGACCCTGGAGCTGTGCCTGCCCGCAGAGCTCAGGCAGAAGTGCCGCTGCCGGGCTGGACACAGGCTCCTCTCTGGCCCTGTCTGTCTGCGGGGCTGGACGCGGGCTCCTCTCCGGCCCTGTGTGTCTTCTGCGGGGCTGGACGCGGGCTCCTCTCCTGCCCTGTGTGCGGGGCTGGACGCGGGCTCCTCTCCTGCCCTGTGTGCGGGGCTGGACGCGGGCTCCTCTCCTGCCCTGTGTGCGGGGCTGGACGCGGGCTCCTCTCCTGCCCTGTGTGCGGGGCTGGACGCGGGCTCCTCTCCTGCCCTGTGTGCGGGGCTGGACGCGGGC